>CAMZMU010000037.1:69376462-69615927 GCA_947311845.1 Poa pratensis | reverse complement strand
TTTAAACAAGAAAACTACTAACATTTTTTCTAGAACATGAAACATTGGTTTTTAATGAAAAAGGAAAAATGTGAAACACAAAAGAAAACATAAATAATACAAACTTTTGCCTGGCGATTCCTTTGTAAGGCACTACCAACAGGGGCGCGAGCAGGAAGGTATTTGAAACATATTGATAAATTTTGTTGCAGGTGTGGTATGCAAGAAGATGAGGTACATCTCTTTTTTACCTGTGCTTTTGTCAAGGCCGCTTGGTTTATTGCCCCTTGGTTCATAAGAATAGACCTTATTGTTGCCAACTGCACCACTCTTACAGATATAATTTTGGCTTTACTTACAATGAATCATCCAAATACCTAATATCCTCACCTTTATGTGGCGCATCAGGAAATCTAGAAATGACATACTTTTCCAACGAAATAAGGGTGAACCCTATCAGATTTCTATTAATTCACAAGCCCGTATAAAAAACCTGGAGCTTTGTAATTCTTCTTCTTATAAGCAGGAAGCTAACCAGAAGCAAAGGCAGGATCCCACGGACATGCTTACAATTCCAGCACACCACCTTACAATCTGACACATCGCTTCAAGGAGTGATATTTTTTGTAGTTGCATCTTGGAAAGAAAACAATCGCTCAGGTTTGCTGCAATGAGGAACAACAGGTCTGGGAGTGTATATCCGACACAATGCAGATCACAAGAAGTGGTGCATCGGGATACAGGCTTCAACACAACACCAACTTACAGTATTTCAAGCAGAGGCGAAGGCTCTTCTACTAGCAGCATAACTTGCCAACATCCTTAACACTGACAGTCCAACATTCTTAACGGATAATCAGGTGCTTGCCAAGATTGCAGCAGCAATAAGAATCGATCATCCTCTCCTGCACTGGAATGCTAGAGAATGCTTAGCCCAATTCTTCAGGACTACATCCAGAAAACTTAATGGAGAGGCTCACCAATGTGCAACACAGGCCCTTAGGCTCACCCTAGCTAGATCAGCCTATTTATAGATGTACAAACCCAACTCATTCTCTAGGCTCTTGTCCTTTGCTCTCCACTTTGCAAAATGTAAATATACAAGACTATGTAATCACTGATGCCTGATGCAGTTGAGCTGGGATTGAAATTGGCGTCCCTAGCGCCTTTGCTTGTTCAAAAAAAAAGAGGAAATGAGGATTAAAACACTAAAAAGAAGAAAATATAAAAGAAGGATGCAAAAATTAACAGAAAAAAAGATAAGAGAAAATAAAAATAAAACGAAAAACCTGTCAAAAGGACTGAAAACTGAAAAACCATGAAAATAACCATGTAACTCAGAAAACGCCGTACATATAAAGCGTGCGTTCAGGCCCGTCCTAAAACCAGCGCCCGCGTGAGTGGAGGAATGGGGGAGCTCCTATTCAGTACCTTATGCACTGGTTAGCATAGTTTTGTCCACTAGCACGCGTTATGGGCCTGGCCCATTAGTTGGGTTCCATTTTAGTTAATTTTTTTAATATGAGTAAATTTGTGAAATCAAAAAAAGCTCCCAGATTTTCAAAATGGTCATATTTTTTTAAAAAAAATCAAGAATTTCAAAATTGGTTCATGATTTCGAAAATGGTTCACGAATTTGAAAATGGTTCATGAATTAAAAATTCCATAATTTCAAAAAAATTCATGAATTTGAAAATTGGTTCACGAATTTGAAAAAATGTTCATGATTTCGAAAATGGTTCACGAATTTGAAATTGGTTCATGAATTCAAAATTTACTAAATTTCAAATAAGTTCATGAATTTGAAAAATGGTTCACGAATTTAGAAAAAATGTTCATGTACAATTTTTAAAATCTGAACATTTTTTAAAATCATGAACCATTTTTAAAATCTGAACATTTTTTAAATTTTAGCATTTATCAATTTTCAAAATCTAGAAATTTGAAAAAAAAAGACAAAAACCAGAAAAAAGAATCAGAAAACTGAAAACGGGAAAAAGAAAAAAAAATACTAGAAAACCGGTTGCTAAACCGGTCAGGAAAATCTATATAGGCCGGTCCAACAAGAGCAACCCGTGGACTGAATAGTGTGGGCAAAATGCTGCTAACCATTGTAACGGGCGTAGAATAGGATTTGCCCACATTACGCTCCGCGTTGAGCGAAGAATAGGATTTGCGGACCGAAGCCTTTCATCTCAGAAAAAAGGCCGAAGGCTTTTGGGCTGCTCCCCTCGTTGAACACAAAGCTCAGATGGCCGAAGCCTATCAGTTCAGCCCAAGAGCACTGTCTCTTCCTTCTGTTCGCTGTGTCGCTCCTGCTGCTATGGTCCTTCCCAACGCTGCCTTGCCTGCCCCTTGTCTATAGAACTACGGCACGGCAGTGCACGGCTACTCCACCTGATTCGCCGTCAGGCGCCACGGGTGTCTCCGCGGGTAAGAAAATGGGAAGAGGGAAAAAGGAAATAAAAAGATATCCAGTGGCAATTGGGTTCCGCACTTCCGCCTAATATTAGGGCCAGTGTTGAGTATGTATTCCGTCCGAGACCGCGCGGTACCGCAAACTAGTTTGGGGTGAACCCAAAATTGTTTTTGCAGGATGAGATTTTCTGGGATCTGTTAGAGATGTTCTTACACGGCGTACGTGTACAACCCCGCAAACACCACCTGCTTCAGCGACACCGCCTATCCCTCCGGTGATCCCAGTCGACATGGAACACCCTATGTAAGAATGACCCCGCCTCTGCCTCCGCCGAGCGGGTCTGTTTAGGGAGGTAAAACGATTATGGTGCGTACAAAGAAAAAAGACAGGACAAAAACCGTGGCGTGGCACGCCACATGTACCTGACGATCGGGATTCATGTGGCAAATTGGTTCCAATATCTTAGAAGGGGTAAGAACTAGCAAAATTCTCTTAATAGGGAAGTTTGGATAAATTGTGCCAAATGGTGGCTATTGTTTGAATACCATGCAGTGACCTGACAAGGTTTCGCTACAAACTAATGGCTCGACAAGAGTTGGCGTTGGATGACAAAATTTTGTCTGCCACAAGTTTGATAAGATTTGGCTAGCCATTTATGTCGTGGCAATTAGTGAGTGGTCACAGCCTTAACAAACATTAGTGTTCCAAAACTGTGACAGTGAACCAAACAGTAGCGATTATGTGTTCAAGTATAGCAATGAATCAAAAAAGAGTATAGCAAGGAATAAATCAAAGGCCAAGCTTCTGCCGCCAATCCTTAGGGATGGCTATTCTCACGTGGAGCAAGATTCTACCGACACATCGGGATGGCTACCCTACAGCAAAGTAGGTACTTTGGAGTGGCTCTCATTTTCATCTTTGTTTATTTTGAGGACCATTTTTCAACTTGCAGGGCTTTGACACATAGACAGTTCCATGACGGGAAGCTATCTCGAAGGAGACCGGAGTTGCCTTCAAGGTGCCTATACGACATATTATTCCCTTCGAAAGATGTTAAATTTGTGCCAACGAATCATTGAGTAAGAGATTGATCCTTTGGTAAAGTGACCGAGTATGATGTCTTCTCTTTTTCTTAATCTTTTTTGTTTGGGACAGAGATAGAACCCTCTTGGAATAGTGGACCTAAAGAGCCCATTCTAAAAAAATGAAGGAACTCTAAAAGCTAGAAAACTTTAAATTAATAGTTCTAAAATATTGAGAGAAAAATGAAAAAAATACCCAACAAATGATTTAAACACAAAACATTAGGGAAAAAAATCAGATTCAAATGTCATAGTTTATCTCGATGTATTGCAAGACTTCTTATAATTATAAAAAGAAAAACTCCATGCAAGTCAAACAATTGATTTTTTTGTAAAGAGAATATATTAATCTTGATATTATATCAATTATATCCAACCTTTGCGACAACATAATGATTAGATCATATATAGACATTAAGGATGCACACAGCTAAAAAATAAAAGATTAAGAAAAAAGAAAACAAAGACCCCGCCGAAGAAATCCGAGACTCGAATCCGGAAAAAACTTCTCAAAAACGCCGCCTTCAGGAAGGTAACAGTGTATAAAAACTTGTTGTCCGGTCTAACCAGAATGGTTAGAACCTGGGTTTTCACCCCGGAGCAGGTCCAAATATCTTCTGACAATGCCTTCAACAAGGAAATGACTAGGAAGTCACCATTGCCAGGTACAACCACCGAAGGTCAAATCTAGGGTTTTCACTCGGAATACGAGACACGGTTCTCAAAGAGTCAAAGAGTACTGCTAAATGCGAAGTATGCAAGTGTCACCGTCCCAACTCGTCGAGAAAACTACCGCAAACGTCGATCGTCCGGCACAAATACTTCTCTCGACCAGCTGCCAGTACTCCATAGGATCTTCTCGATTCGACACGAGCATGCGAGATGAGATCTCCATTGCCTATAGCCCTATACGGACTTCTTTAAACACCCATGATCCCCGTCAACACCTGTGTAATCCCAGCAAAGAAGATGCTAAGGAAGACCCACGGTGGATGGAGGTCCCATTAGCCATGGGAAATATCTTTACATCAGGCCACACTCTCGTGTCATGGGCAGAACATGCGAAGATCCCACTGCGTTGCCTACCTCGGAAGAAGAGTCGCCGCATGTAGATTCTAAGAGCATCTCCACTCGCGACGCCCAAATGGGCGCCCAAAGGCCGTCCGGACAGGCCCTTTGGGCGCCGTCCGGACTACCTTGCCCATTTGGGCGCCCTCGCTCCCCACTCGCGACGCCCAAATCTTATTCAATATGAAATTTTGATACGAAAATGCATATATTTAATTGAAATTTCATTCAAACTAACATAATTCATTCAAATTTAAATCTAGACCTAGACTAGATCTAGTAAGTAGGGTGGCACGCCGGGCACCGGCAGTTGGGGCAGGCGCCGGCCCTTGCGGCGGCGAGCACAGGACCCCGGCGGCAGCTCGAGCAGAGGCAGTAGAGGTAGCCGGTGGTGGAGGTGGTGGCGGCGGAGCGGGAGGTGGTGGTGGCGGAGCTGGAGGTGGTGGTGGCGGCGGAGGCGGTGGCGGCGGCGGTGGCGGTGGCAGAGGCTATGTCGGCCTCGATGGCGAGCTGCATGTGGCCGGGATCCCACTCCGGCGTCGGCGGCCAGTCCTCGAAGCCGTCATCATCACCGTCAACCTCCTCCGCCTCTTGTTGAGGTTGCGACGGAGGAGGTTGCACGCGGCCTCATTCCGATCTTGCGCGACGAGCCTGCTCCACCGCCTCGTAGCGAACCCTCTCCCGTTCCATGCCCGCTGCGAAGTCCTCGTCGGTGGTGTTGGTGAGTCCGTCGTCGTCGGAGTCTTCGAGCCAGTCCGCAGGCGGCTTGGGGGCGAAGAAGGAGTGGAGGCGGTAGGCGTGCTCGAGCTCGACCTGCTTGTCCCATTATGCCGAGTTCGGCTCGAACCTGGGGTCGTCGTGCAGCTCCGGCGCCATCGTCCCCATGCACGAGGCGACGTAGTCGAGCCGCGCCTGGCCGGCCAGCATGGGTGCAACGGGGACGTGCACTGGGTTTGTGGCCCATCCCTCGGGGAGGATGCAGTTCGCCGGCACCGGCGTGTTAGTGCGGACGAGCTCGCGCGCCTTGGCTTCCGTGAGTTGGTTCGCCGGTGGCGGAGGAGGCGGTGGAGGAGGTGGCAGAGCATTGACGGCTGACGAGCCTGCCTCCTGCGATGGCCAGCCGCGGCGAGCCATGGCGATCTGCCAAGCCTGGCTGTCACGGCGGCGACGACGGGCCTCCGTCTGCGCTCGTCTCTCTTCCTCCGTGGCGCGCCGGGGAGAGGCCATGGCTAGGTGTGGGATGGAGATGGCTGTGTGAGATGATGGAGACGGCGAGGAACCCGCTCTATATAGCGGCCGGGGAGGCGAACGGATGAGGTCGCCTTAACTTCGGCCGTCCAAAGGCTCGCCTGCCACACCATTAACGGCTCGCCTGCATTGACGCCGCCGTGGCGCAGACGCTTCCTCGCCGCAGAGCGAAGCGACGCGTCGTTGCGCCCGGCTGGGAAACCGAGACGCCGCCCGGCATTAATGCAGCCTCTTGTCTCACTGCCAGGCGTGGCCCGCGCGTCGGGAGCCGACGTGGCGTCGCGTTTCCTTCCGTCCGGGGCCGCCCCAAGCCTCCCCAAGTTGAGGGCGTGGGCTGGGCGTGCCGGACACAAAACTAGGCCGCGCCGGACCCAATTCGCGTTTGGACGCCGCGAGTGGGGGCGATTTTGTGTCTGGCATGCCCCAAACGCGTTTGGATGGCCGTTTGGGCGCCGCGAGTGGAGATGCTCTAACCATGGGCAAATTGATGTGCACTTAACCTGGCCGGACTAGCCCCCGCGACGGATCACGAAAGATGCCCGATTGGCACCAGGATCGGTAGAAGGTGCACCGCAGCCATGTTGGGATCCCCACCTCTCGATTCAATCCAGCACCGTTGTAAAAGATTGCACATGGTGGCGGCAACAGCGTACACTAGGGCCACCGAGAGCTTGGATTTATTAGAGCTTCTCCACCGGGGCCTCCAAATTCGTGTCCAACACCCCCAATTGAGGCACCCCCAATTAAGGCCCCATTGGGGGTGCCGGACATGTGTCCGGCCAATTGGAGGGTGCTGCCCACAGCGGTGCACCCCCAAACGACACTAGTTTTGAGCATTAGATCGAACACCTTGCGGGCGCATGAACCGCCGCCGCGTCGCTTCGGAACACGGCGGTTCGTGTGGACGTGCAACCGCCGCTACGTCGCTTTGCTGCAATATAACCATCCTCGCCGGCCGCACGTCGCTCACATTCTCTCCGCGCACAACCGCCCACATCTCACTCGCCATGTCGTCACATGAGAAGAAGGCCGTGCTGCCGATCAGGAGGAGGAGAAGGAGGCCGTGTTGGTTGCCGATCAGGAGCAGACGGCCGTGGTGGTCGCCGATCAGGAGCAGCAGGCCATGGTCGCCGCCGATCAGGAGGCCGAACAGGAGCAGGATGACGACGAGGCAGAACAGGACGGCGAGCCCACAACTCCATCCCCGGCACGCCCTGCTTTCTCACCGTGGGAATCTTGGTCCCCGTGGTCGTCCCGTGTGGCTGGCGCATACGAAGGACCTGCCGTCCCCAGGCACCAGAACCGGAGTGGCAACCGGGAACTCCAGACGCGGCGCCGGCGACGATGGCCTTGGAACACCGCCACCCATGGCTGACTCCGATGACGAGGAGTAGTTTTCTTAATTTCTAGTTGTAATCATACGAAATAACTAGATTCATGCATTAATAAAATTCTCGAATGGTTCCGGCAATCAAACTGTTCAGCCGCGCCGGATTAGAAGTACCAAATCACGGCCATGACATAGTTTCGACCGCGCTGGAGAACAAGTCTCCAGCGCCGGCCATCAAAAAAGGTTCGACCGAGCCGGAGAACTAGTCTCCAATGCCGGCCATCAAAAGACACTAGTACAGAACGACACATCGGATACCCTCTATGGCAACGGCAGGAGTTAGGCGACGGTAAATCGCGACATCCCCCGCGTGCCCGCACTAGGCCGTAAAGCAGGCCCACAACATCGGCAACGGGTGAATAGTGGAATATATGTTGGCAACGGAGGTTAGTTTAACTCCGTTACCGATGTGTGCTCCTCGCACACGGACAATTTCGTAATCTCCGTTGCCATTAGAAGCAGCCCGACAGCCGGCCTATAAGAACCTACTATGCCCTTCACTCTCACTCACTTCCAACCCTAGCCGCCGCACAGTCTCCTCTCTCTCCACTCTCTCGCATGGCTTCCACCGTCGGCGCTGGTAGATCCGGCCATCTCGGCCGTGGCCGCGGCCGTGGCCGCACCACCCTCCGGGCCTTCAGGCAGCAGCAGCGTCAGCTGGTGTTGCGGGATGAGCTTGCGGAACAGGCCGCCGCCGATCCGTCCCCCGCGGGCCGGTCCCGCAGCCTTGGCGCTCATCCGCACAACGAAGGCTCCGGCCGCACCCGCTCATTTGGCCACCATTACCGCGAGATCCGCCAGGCGATGTACCCCGGCCGCCATCTGTCTTCCTCCTCCTCCTCGTCCTAGTCCTCTGACGAGGAGGAAGAGGAAGAGGAAGAGGAGGAGGATCGTGATCTGGAGATCGCTTGCCAACTCTCCAGCGCCGATTTCGAGCGCGAGGACGCCAAGCGTCGTCAGGGCGAGGCCGATCAGAAGGCGGCGGTCCTCCTCTCCGAGGCGTCGACCCAGGTCGAACGTGCCGAGGAGGCGGTCTACCAGTCTGACCTCCGGGCCGCCATAGCCCTCTCTTTGGTCCACGGCGAGGGCAAGGCGCCGCCAGGGGAGGCCGACGCTAGCTCCGTCGCCGGCGGCGACGCTAAGCGAGCCCGCCTCGCCTAATGTAAGACCCCAGTTCAGTAGGATAGTTGTTTTCTAGTTGTAAGTAGCTAATTGTTTATCCATAGATTTGCTCTGTTTTTAGTAGGCATTGTTTACACATAGATTTTAGTTGTTTTCTAGTTGTAAGTAGCTAATTGTTTATCCATAGATTTGCTCTGTTTTTAGTAGGCATTGTTTACACATAGATTTTAGCTGTTTTCTAGTTGTAAGTAGCTAATTGTTTATCCATGGATATGCTCTGTTTTTAGTAGGCATTGTTTACACATAGGTTTTAGATGTTTCTAGTTGGAAGTAGCTAATTGTTTATCCATGGATATGCTCTGTTTTTAGTAGGCATTTGCTCTGATTTTAGCTTTGTTTCTGTTATGCCGATGATTAAAATTAGGTGACACCGTGTGATCCGGGGGTGGCGCTAGTGATCCTTGTGATATGCACAAATACACATCGATCTTGTGCATCCTACTTGGCTCGCTTGCTCCATCCCTGGAATTTGTGTGTCCAATCTACCTATATATGAGGCATTGTTTAGGCTATGTTCTAGTTGTAATTAGTTATATATTTTCTGTAATGCCGATGAAGAAGCATATGTCTTGTGTATAGAGATGAAGGAGCTTACATTTTGATTTTTTTCATCTCTTTTAGGGCGAGGAGGAAACCTGGAGACTATGCGGCGGCCGTGAAGACGTAGGAGCGGGGCTCCGTCCACACGGTCCACTGAAGCCGGCGCCTCCAGGAGCAAAACTTTTGTGCAGTACTAAATAGGTAGAAGAAGACCACGCAATGAAGCTGAGTGAAGAGGAAGGTGAAGAACCGGCGGCCGTCAAGCAGGAACCACAGGGCTCCGTCGACGGTGCAGCAGGCGTCACCGGCTTTTTTTTTGTTTCCTTTAGCCCTCATTACAAACGGTCAAAAACTAATCTCCGTATCTGATGTAAAGACTAAAGGCAACGGTTATATATTATGCCCGTTGCTAAACTTATTGCAAACGATAAAAATCTTCATTGCCATTGTGAGGCTTCACATCAGTGACAGAGGCGGGGACACGGACCCTTTCTCCGTTGCCGAAGGGGTTTTTGGCCCGTTTCCGATGTGTCGTTCTGTACTAGTGAGGGCGCCCCCCGACGCAATGGTGCATGCCGATCACGCGTCGGCTTCCTCCTCCTCGCCCTCCTCGCCTTCCTCTTCGGATTCATCGAGCGCCGCCGCTTCGGCCGCCGTCTTCTCAGCTTGAATGCGCCTCCGTTCGGCCATGAAGTAGGCCTTCTGGTTGGGGCTCATGTCGTTCGTGTTGGTGGCCATTAACATACGCTCCTCCTTCTTCTCCTGGGCCTTGAGCTTGGTCCTTTGCATCTTGAAGTAGAGCGCCCACTTTTTGTCGGACGCGGCTTGTATTTTCTTCTTCTCGGCACTCGACGCGGCCACCTCGGCAACGTAGAGCTTCACCGACTCTTGGATGCTGCCCGAGACCGCCGGCTTCTTAATTGCCAGCCCTGGCGGCCGCCTTGCATGCCTTGACTCCCATCTCTGGACGGTCGCCGCTGGCGGCCGGCAGCGTTCTTTCATCTCCCTCGGCGGTATCCTTGACATGGCGCTTCCACTTCGGGCAGTCTCGAAGCTTCTCCCAGCAATGCATCAACTTGTATGGCTTCTTACGATCCATCTCCAAGTCGATGTACATGTAGCCAGCATCGTTCAACTACACAAACAAAAAACAAGTCAAGTATGCTTGTAAACATGGCCGGTTACAAGTGAAAGGATCGTATGACACCTAGAGGGGGGGGGGGTGAATAGGTGCTACTTCAATTTTAGTACTTTTTCAAATTAGGCTTGACACAATTGGTAAATTCTCTAGATATGCAACTACGGTGAATTTACCTATATGACAAGCTAGTAACTAAGCAAGGTACACTAAGTAAAGACGGTAAAAAGGATAGAATTAATCGAAGTCAAAGCACGCGGAGACACGGATGTATTTTCGAGTTCCTCCTTTTTAGGGGAGTTACATCTCGTTGGAGAGGTGTGAACCAACACAATGGTTCAACAGCCACAAAGGCATCACCTTCTTCTCCGATGAACCGCACCACAAAGGTTTGGTTCACCTTCAACTATCGGAAACCTTCAAGGCGGAGTCCGGAGCCTTTACAACAACGATTCGGGGCACAACCCACAACGGGATTGGGGGCTCCCAAACAGCTACAATCTGTCACAAAGACAATAAGTGAGATCAACAAGAAGCTAGGTTTTCCCAATGGAAACCCTAGCAAAGGGGCCCTCAAGTAAATGAGGGGGAAAAATAAAACGGCTTGGTGAAGATGTAGATCCGGGCCTTCTCCTTCAATCCTCCAAAGATCAACGAGTTTGGGTGGAGGGATTGGGAGATCTAGTGATTCTTGAGCTTGCAACAATGGTGTTCTTCTTTTGGGTGAGCTAGTCTTCTTGGAGAAGAAGCAGTCTTTAAATAGGGCCCCCTGAAAATCGAACCGTTATGTGCAGAAAAATTGCACAGCGGTACTACCGCTAGGATAGTGGTACTACCGCTCCTGCTCTCCCTGCGGTACCCAGTGTACTGCACCGCCCATCTACGGCGGTACCTCGCAGAGGTACCGGAGCTGCCAGGTACTGCGATACTACCGCGGCGCTGTCGGTAGTACCACTGGGATCCTTCGATTAAAACGGAAGGAATCCAGCGGTAGTACGAGGCGACTACCGCTGGGTACCGTAGCGAGTCCAGAGAGCATTTCCGGCCTAGCGGTACCACGAGCGGTAGTACCGCTGGCTGAAACCAGCGGTACCACGCGGTACCACCGCCAGGAGGAGTACCAGCTGTGCTGCAGGAGTCCCGCTCTAGGTGGAGCAGTACTACCGCTGCGACAGCGGTACTACCGCCAGACACAGAAAATCTCTACTAAGCTGATTTCCAGGGCCACTAGCTCCAACTTGACACAATGTTTCGACATTACTTATCTGCAATTGTCAAGCACACATTAGACCAGATGATGTGTTGTCATTAGACTCCCAAAATAGATTTTAGAGCAAATATGTTCTTTCAATCTCCCCCTTTTTGGAGTATGATGACAACACATCAAAAAGGTTCACAAAATATAGACGGGCTCCCCCTAACTATATGCATTAGTAGAATTTTGCGTTTGAATGCAAAATGCATATATGTTAGGATCAACACTCCCCCTAGATTTTGTAATCCGAGCAAGTTCATAGATAAACAATAAGGCACAACTTGCACAAAGGTAAGACAAGAGATAATAGCACACAAAGTCTTGCACACATAGTCTTACAAGAATTTAAAGTTCTGACATGTCTTACCCCATGAGTTCAACTAAAACAAATAAAGATACTAGAGGATAGAGGAGCACAAGTGAAAGACAAACAACACCAAATAGAAAAGCAAGCTTGTGCCCTCAACCATGCAACTCCCCGGAAAACCTAATAGAACTCTCTCCCCCTTTGGCATCATGACACCAAAAAGGGAGAGGCGATGCTAACGTCCCACGTAGAAGTCACTCTTCATCGGAGTCTTCATCGGAGGTAGTGGCCGAGGCGATCTCCTCACTTTTCTTAGCAAAATCTGTACCATCCCCATCATGTGCATCACCATCCTCATTATCATCATCAGAAACTTCTGCATCAGCATGAGCAGCAGAGGGACCAATCTGAGTGCGAGACCAAGGAACCTCTGGCTGAGATGAGGAGGAATCATCCTGAAGATCTGGATCCACCCAATTGTAACGGTGCTTGAGCCAATCAGCTTCTGCAGTGATTTTATCCTCAGACCCGGGCTTAACAGGGACGCCTAAGTGCTCAAAACGCTGACGGGTGAGTTGACGCTCTTTCTTGTTCCTGACATGTTCCTTATAGGCCCTCTTGTCAGCATCTTCTTGGCGGCAAAAGATGGTCTTCATAGCACCAGCCACCCACTTCTTGAACCCTTTATCTTGAGCATTTGCCTTGGGAGGAAGCTCAAACAAGGGATCATCTTCATCATTGGTGGAGCTTTCTTCTTCATTTGAAATGAGTGGCGGAAGATGTTTCTTCATGCTCAGCTCCTTGACCTTGTGCTCAGTGGGATCATCCTCATTGTCCAAGAGAGCCAAAGGAAGTTTCTTCCTAGTCCACGTGTGAATGATGAACTGCATAATGTGAGCACCAAAAATGGAAGGTCTCTTTTCATCACCACAACATACATCTCATGCCATATGATGTCCATCACATCAAGTTTCTTGCCTTGCCCAACCATGATAGAGGATTCAAACAAGAGATAAATAAGTTTTCCATGGATTTGGTCAAAGTTGCCCACACGGGGCGCAACGGTGTTGCGGTAGATCCTGTGCATGATGTCCCAAACCTTTAGCAAGTTCTTTTGGAACCCCACCAAGGCACGTCCTTGGATGTACAGATCATAGAGAACATCGGGCTTCATCGGATTTGAGTTATAGTTGATGCGGAAGAATTGTTGCTAAGCAGCTTCATCCAACACAAAGCCATTGTCAACCAAACCTAGAAGAGTAGCAAACTCACTCCACTTGGCCTCAAGAATTACATCTTTTGACATCCATTTGATCCGCCTTGGCTCGTCAGAGAAGAAGTGAACAGTGGCAAAGAACTGCATGACAAGGTGATCATTGAAATTCTGGTGCAGCCCAATATAGTCATAAATCCCAAACTCCTTGCAAAATTCAATAGCTTCTCCAAAGTACTCAAGGTGCTTCTCCATGTAATCGGTGTCAATGCAAAACTGTTCAACAACCTTGGTCTTGTGCTTGGGAAGGACTTCATAGAAAATTTTCTCTTGAAATAGATTGTGAAACCCCGGAGTGGTGAAAGTGTTGAGCTTAGGAGTGGCATAGGGATTCATCCGCCTTTCTCGAACAAAATCCTTGGATGACATTAGGTTGAGTGACTTGCTTTGAGCAGCTTTGGCCTTTGCAGCATTAGACTTCTGACGGCGAGTGGTCTTTTCAGGCATAACTTCAGGTTCATCATCTTCTTCACGAATGCCTTTGCCTGAACGAGCACGCTTAGCAGCCCTCTTGGTGTGACTCCCACTAGCCTGCTTACCAGCACCTGTGACAGCATAGGAGGATAGCAGGAAGGATAAGTATTGCAAAAACAACTGAGACCAAACGAGAAGAATCCAAACTGCACAGTTCTGGAAAATGCCAGTTCCAGCGGTAGTACCGCTGGTCCACCGGTAGTACCGTTAGAGCGGTAGTACCACCATGGCGGCGGTAGTACCGCTACCTTCAGATCTAGCGGTTGACTTTCCGGTACTCGCTCGATCTATGGAAACTTCCAATAAAACTTTGCAATAAGGATCCTAGACTAAGTACCATCTATTTCCTACAACTTCTACCACTAGAACTACGGAAAAACCTAACTCCATTGCATCTCAACGAATCGACTAGGTTGAGAGGTAGGAGAGAGAGATTACCGGAGCTCATCGTGGAGGAGAGGAGGAAGGAGAGGGTGCTTGAGCGTCCCTCTGGCCGGAGAGGGGCTATCCAGGCCGGAGGAGGGCTCCCCGGCGATGAACCGTGGCGGCAGCGGCTGCTGTGGGTGCTTTTTCGAGAGTAGGGGTCGGGGGTGGAGGAGATAGAATGAATAACTACCCCTTCACGCCCAACTTAACCCCTGGTGAAAAAGTGCCCAGCGGTAGTACCGCTGACCCAGCGGTAGTACCGCCAGCGCTGGTACTGTCATTAGTCAGCGGTGGTACCGCTCCTGGGAGGGAGCGATAGTACCGCCAGACTAGCGGTAGTACCGCTGCCTGGTACTATTGGCTCCCAGCACAAGGTTGCTGGAAATCAACGGTAGTACCAGGCACCTGGTAACTACGGTACCGTTCGAGGGACTGCGGTGCTTGGGAAACTCCAGGCAGAGCTAGTACCGTGAGGGCACCGGTAGTACCGGGCGCTTTTGCCACAAAACATCGACGGGTTGGTCACAAAGATTTTTACAAATAGAGAGAGGTTTAAAGGATAAGTCATTGGCTTAGGATAGACGATGTAACTGGGGGAGGAGAGACAACCCAAGTTTGCAAGAATCAAAAGTAAAGGCCAAACTTGGTACTCTCCACAAAATGCAAAAGGAGGTCTAAAGAACCCAAATAAAAACAAATAAGATCAACTCCTCATATGGAGGAGGGCGGTGGCCTAGGCCACCATGTATGAGTATATGTGGTGTGACACCGCCAAGATATATCTTGGGTTCACCGCCACGACTCGTCATTTAAGCTCACAATTCATGAAATGGAAATAGAGACAAAATGAGTTCTTACTATCGGCATAATGGGGGAGGGATAGTCAATGTATTAGGACCGCACTCCCCCTATGTCCATGCCTACACCTAAACCAAATAGATAGTCAAGAAATAGGTGTGTATGCAAGATAGTCAAGCCACGCTCCTTGAATCCACGATATTTAGCTCATGCCTCAAAAAGTGAATCTTGCTTCATCAAGTGGCTTCGTGAACATATCGGCAAGTTGATCTTGGTTGGAATATAGCCAAGCTCAATGTCACCCGGTAATGTGATCACGAATAAAGTGATAACGAATCTCAATATGCTTCGTTCTTGAGTGTTCCACCGGGTTGTGACCAATCTTGATAGCACTTTCATTGTCACATAAAAGAGGCACTTTGTCACAATGGACACCGTATTCCTTTAAAGTTTGCCTCATCCATAGCAATTGAGTGCAAGCACTAGCGGCTGCCACATACTCGGCTTCGGTGGTGGAGAGAGATATACAATTTTGCTTCTTAGAAGACCAACTCACCAAGGACCTACCAAGGAATTGGCATGCCCCGGAAGTTGATTTCCTATCATCCTTACAACCCCCAATCCGAATCCGTGTACCCGGCAAGAGAGAAATTAGTCCTTTGGATACCACAAACCAAACCTTGGGGTATGAACCAAATATCGAAGGATTCTATTGACCGCTTGCAAGTGGCTTTCTTTAGGAGCGCTTGATACCTTGCACACACCCCTACACTCAACACAATATCGGGTCTAGATGCACAAAGATAAAGCAAAGAACCAATCATAGAGCGATAAAGTTTTTGATCAACATCGTACCCTTGGATTAAGTTCAAGATGACATTTGGTGTCCATAGGAAACCTCTTCTCTTTAGCATCTTGCATCTTGAACCTCTTGAGCATGTCTTGGGTGTATTTGGTTTGAGAGATGAAAGTCCCTTCACTCAATTGCTTGATCTCAAAACCAAGAAAGAACTTCAACTCTCCCATCATGGACATCTCGAACCTATCGGTCATAAGCTTTGAAAATTCATCATTAAAAGCTTTGTTAGATGAGCCAAAGATAATATCATCACATAAAGTTGGCATATGAAAAGCTCCCCTTTAACCCTCTTGGTAAAGAGGTGGGATCGATTTGCCCCACTTCAAATCCACGGTCTAGCAATAGCTCTCTTAGGTGCTCATACCAAGCACGAGGTGCTTGTTTGAGACCATAGAGCGCCTTATCAAGCTTGTAGACATGGTTAGGGAATTTGGGTCCTCGAAACCCGGTGGTTGCTTAACATATACCAACTCCTTTAAAGGACCATTAAGAAAGGCACTTTTCACATCCATTTGTTGCAATTTAAAGTTATGATGTGATGCATATGCAAGAAGGATACGGATGGACTCAAGGCGAGCCACGGGTGCATAAGTCTCTCCAAAATCAATGCCTTCAACTTGAGAGTACCCTTGTGCAACCAATCTTGCCTTGTTCCTCACAACCATTCCATGTTCATCTTGCTTGTTCTTGAAATCCACTTAGTGCCTATAACATTGCGGCAATCTTTTGGCTTCTCAACTAATTCCACACTTTGTTGCGCTTGAAGTTGTTTAGTTCATCATGCATAGCTTCCAACCAATCCGGATCTTCAAGAGCTTCAAACACTTTCTTTGGTTCCACCATGGAATATGTGCTTGATGTTCACTAAAGCTTGCCAATTGACCCCTTGTGGTCACCTTGCTCTTCAAATCACCAAGATCTTCTAGCTTATGGCTTTAATTCAAGGTCCTTTAACTCTTGCTTTACGACGGGCTTCGATATCTCTATTGCATCTTGGAGGTATCTCTTGATCATCTTGATCATTTGAGTCCCCGTCTTGACCGGAATGTTGACCTTGATCATCTTGATGCACATCTTCAACAATGGAAGGAGAGGGTTGATCTTGGTCATGACCTTGGCTAGCATCAACAATAGGAGAACTTGGTTCTTGCATAGCAACTTGGTCAACATGAGGAGGGTCTTGAACTTGTTCTTGGGTGGTGCATCATTTGCTTCCATGATAGGCGCCGTTTCAACTTGTGATGATGAGTTCCACTTGAATGGAGCTTGGACTTGCTTGAGGAGACTCAATGAATCTCAACGGGCGATGGAAACCAATGCCCATTCTTCTTATAGCATCTTGAGGCTCTCATTATCTACATCACAAACATGAAATTGCGCCACTTGGGAGCCGTCATTCTCATCGAACCTCACATCACAAGATTCTATGACTTTCCCAACGGTTTTGTCATAGACTCTATAGGTGTGAGATTCGGCACCGTACCCAACAAAAACACCCTCTAAAGCTTTAGATTCAAATTTAGACAAACGAACACTTTGATCTTATAGAAACACTTACAACCAAATACTCGGTAGTAGGAGACATTGGGCTTGTTGCCGGTGAGCATCTCATAAGGTGTAAACTTCTTGCCAACGCGAAAGAATAGCCGGTTTGATGAATGACACGCCGTGGAGATAGCCTCGGCCCATAAGAAAGTGGAGACTTAAACTCCGCCAACATAGACCTTGCCATATCCATGAGAGTCCGGTTCTTCCTTTCGGCTACACCATTTTGTTGAGGGGTATATGCAGCGGAATATTGATGACGAATCCCCTCTTCACTAAGAAACTCATTTAGGTGTAGTTCTTGAACTCGGAGCCATTATCACTCCTAATGACCAATATAGGGACATTGTGTTGGCGTTGAACTTCATTGGAAAAGTCGATGACGGCTTGTTGGGTCTCATCCTTCGTCTTGAAGAAATAAACCCAAGTAAATCTTGAATAGTCATCAACAATCACCAAACAATATTTCTTCCCACCAAGACTTGGTTGAGGACGGCACCAAAGAGATCAACATGAAGAAGTTCCAATATCCTCTTTGATGAAATGATGGTCTTGCTTGGATGGGGAGAATCATGCATCTTTCCTTCAACACAAGCCCTACAAAGACGATCTCTAGAAAAAGAAACATTGTCTTTTAGTCCAAGAATGTGGCCACCCTTGTGAAGACTTTGCAAAGTTCTCATGTTGACATGGGACAAGCGGCGATGCCACAACCATCCCACGTCGGCCTTTCCGAATAGGCATATTGCTTGAGTGTTGGTAGACCCCGAAAAGTCCACCACAAACAACTCATTTTCAACATACCCAACGAACATGACCTTTAGAGTCTTGCTCCTCAAGAGTACCACCATATCAATAGTAAAATGGACATCAAAATTCATCTTATTAAGTGCACGAACGGACATAAGATTGTAACCGAGGGACTCGACAAGCATGACATTTACAAGGGTGATATCCTTTGCAACTACCACCTTGCCGAGACCTTTACCTCGCTTTTGATTTATCACCATAGAGACGGTTGATGATTTAGATTTGGTCCCAACTCCGTCATGATCTCCTTGCTTCCGGTCATATGACTAGTGCATCCACTATCAACCACCCATTTAGACCCACCGGAAGCATAGTCCTACAAGAAATCATTGCTTGGTTTTAGGTACCCATTTCTCAATGGGTCCTCTTTTGTTAGCAACAAGGGTCTTAGGAACCCAAATAGAATAAGCAATGTAACCATCATAAGGACCAACATATTTTGCATAAACATCCCCATAATAATCAACATAAAGAATGTAGTTGGGATTGTTATGCCCCGCAAAGTCACTACGAGTGGTCTTGCCCCTAGTGGCATTACCACCCGCAATGGAGTCTTGGCTTGTGCGGGCTTGGCATTGTTCTCCTTGTTGTTGCTCTTCTTGTTCTTTGCCTTGGCTACATAACCAAGACCCTCCTTCCCTTTGTGTGGCTTTTGCTCAAAAATGAGCAACAACCTTTTCTTTACCTTTGGAATAGAGGTCTTGGCACTAGTGGCCTTGGCAAGCTCAACCTTCAACCTAGCATTTTCCTCAATAACATTTGCATGATCACAAGAGGGAGTAGAGGTACTAGGTGAGTTAGATTTAGAAAGTTGAGTTTGAAGTTGCTCATGAGACTTGACAAGGTGGAGTGTACTTTCCAAGGCCTTGTGAGCCTTGTCAAGTTCTCCAATCCTCAAGAGTCTAGCATTAGCAACCACAAATTCGGCTTTCTCCTTTTTAATCACTTTATATTTAGCAAAGACATGATCTCTATCCTTAATGATTTTAGCAATTATTTCATCATTTTTATCATCAAGAGACTCAAGTCTTTCCTCAAGAGAGTTCTATATTCACTCTCTTCTTCAAGAGAAGCATTCAAGGATTCTATGGAAGCATTCAAGGATGCTATGGTGAGAGAATCCTCTCTCTCAATTTTTCCCTTGTCTTCAAGGATTTCTTCGGCCGCACCAAGTTGTCTCAAGAGAGACTCAACATGTTTCTTAGCTTCACCTTGCAAGTTAGCCACAAAAGTATCGAAAGCAAGCAACAAGTTCTTTCTTAATCACAAGACTAGATTTATCATCATTTCATGCATGGTCTTGGGTGTAGAAGATGATACCTCGGTAACATGAGCCATGAGGCAACGAGCGTTGTTGATGGAGAGATTTTCATTGGGGGATTCAAAGAGAGAAGATGATGAGTTGAGACAATAGCCAATGCGGCCACCTCGTTGTGGGTTCATCTTCTCTTCGGAATCTTCGGAAGGATACTCTTCTTGAGCCACCAACACAATTCTCGGTGCCTTCTTGAAGAATGGCTTCCTCTTGAGCGGCTTCTTTTGAATCAACTTTGAGTGATCCTTTGGGACAAGCTTCCACCATGTTGTTCTCGGTTCTCATAAGGACAATCCTTGATGAAGTGATGCTTGTTATGACAATTGTAGCAAGTCTTTGTCCTTGTAGCAAACTCCTTCTTCCACTTGGATTGTTCTTTAGATCAACTTGAGCCTTTGCCTTGGCCGGGTCACCCAAAATGCTCTTGTGGCAAGAGCCACGTGACCATGTAGGCTTGTTCAAGATCATCGGGAGAATGTTGCTTGGGCATGCTTCAATTTCCACACTATCATCAAGCTCACCACCTTGGCCTTCAAAGCAAGTGAGGGACCTTGTTTCATTCCCATGGCCCTAGCACGGTTGTCTAGAGCATTCTTGGTGGCAACCTTGGAGGCTTGCACTTTGCATAACTTCATTGGATGACATAGCAAGATAGTTGTATTTTCCTTGAATAGCCTTCACTTCAATGGGCTCGAAGGGCATGAGAGCATTCACATACTTCCTCTTGATCCAAGCATCATCCACATAGGTTGCCCCAACATTATAAAAGGCTTTGGCAAGAATCTTGAGTCTTCCATACATCTCCTCATGGTTTCATTATCAAGCATGTAGAAGCCTTCGGCATCATTGCTCAAGGCATCAAATCTATTCCTCTTCATGCTTTCATTTCCAAGAAATGCCACCTCAAGGCAATCCCAAGCTTCTTTGGCGTGGAGACATGTTGAATGTGATGCATGCCATTTTCTCCAACGGCAAGTTCAATCATGTGGAGAGCGGAGGCATTGAGTTGTTTCTCGGCCACCTCTCTTCTTGACAAGTTGTTTGGATCCACAACCTTGTATCCCTCTTGAATGATCCTCCAAAGCTCGATAGAGGAGCTGTTGACATGAGATCTCATTGAGTGTTGCCAACTAGTAAAAGCCAATGCATTAAGCTTAGGTGGAGGACCTAAAGGGTTTATGCGGGTATAAGGGATAGGTGGGTCGGGAGAGTACACATGAGAAACCGCATGGTAACCGTCCTTCCCACCATCATGCTCGGATGTGGATGGAGGGGAATTTTTAAGTTTGGCTTCTTCATCCTTTTTCTTTTTCTCTTTTTCCTCCTCAGTTTCACCGTCATTGGAGTTAAGGGAAACCTCTAGTGGGGTGATGGTTTCCGAAGGAACCTTGCCATTTGAGAGTTTCATGATCAACTCACGCAACTCATCAAATTGGGTAACCATGGACGATTTCAATGATGTTTCCATCGTTTTGAGATCGGCCATGGTTGCCGGAGTGGCTTGGTCCTTCGCGGAATCATCATCACTTTGTGTCATACTTCTCTTAGGCGGTTAAGCCCAACAAGAGAGCCGAGGCTCTGATACCAATTGAAAGGATCGTATGACACCTAGAGGGGGGTGAATAGGTGCTACTTCAATTTTAGTACTTTTTCAAATTAGGCTTGACACAAAAGGTAAATTCTCTAGATATGCAACTACGGTGAATTTACCTATATGACAAGCTAGCAACTAAGCAAGGTACACTAAGTAAAGACGGCAACAAGGATAGAAGTAACCGAAGTCAAAGCACGCGGAGACACGGATGTATTTCCGAGTTCCTCCTTTTTAGGAGAGTTACGTCTCGTTGGAGAGGTGTGAACCAACACAATGGTTCAACAACCACAAAGGCTTCACCTTCTTCTCCGATAAACCGCACCACAAAGGTTTGGTTCACCTTCAACTATCGGAAACCTTCAAGGCGGAGTCCGGAGCCTTTACAACAACGATTCGGGGCACAACCCACAACGGGATTGGGGGCTCCCAAACAGCTACAATCTGTCACAAAGACAATAAGTGAGATCAACAAGAAGCTAGGTTTTCCCAATGGAAACCCTAGCAAAGGGGCCCTCAAGTAAATGAGGGGGAAAAGTAAAACGGCTTGGTGAAGATGTAGATCCGGGCCTTCTCCTTCAATCCTGCAAAGATCAACGAGTTTGGGTGGAGGGATAGGGAGATCTAGTGATTCTTGAGCTTGCAACAATGGTGTTCTTCTTTTGGGCAAGCTAGTCTTCATGGAGAAGAAGCAGTCTTTAAATAGGGCCCCCTGAAAATCGAACCGTTATGTGCAGAAAAAGTGCACAGCGGTACTACCGCTGGGATAGCGGTACTACCGCTCCTGGTCTCCCTGCGGTACCCAGTGTACTGCACCACCCAGCTGCGGTGGTACCTCGCAGAGGTACCGGAGCTGCCAGGTACGGCGATACTACCGCGGGCGCTGCCAGTAGTACCTCTGGGATCCTTCGATTTAAACGGAAGGAATCCAGCGGCAGTACGAGGCGACTACCGCTGGGTACCGTCGCGAGTCCAGAGAGCATTTCCGGCCTAGCGGTACCCCTGGCGGTACCACCAGCGGTAGTACCGCTGGCTGAAACCAGCGGTACCACACGGTACCACCGCCAGGAGGAGTACCAGCTGTGCCGCAGGAGTCCCGCTCTAGGTGGAGCGGTACTACCGCTGCGACAGCGGTACTACCGCCAGACACAGAAAAGCTCTACTGAGCTGATTTCCAGGGCCACTAGCTCCAACTTGACACAATGTTTCGACATTACTTATCTGCAATTGTCAAGCACACATTAGACCAGATGATGTGTTGTCATTAGACTCCCAAAATAGATTTTAGAGCAAATATGCTCTTTCAACAAGTAAGCCGCAAGTTAAGATAACTGGCTTACCTTGTCGGTGTCATTCTTGCCACTCTCGTCTCTATTCATGATTTGCTCATGGCAACCATGAAACTTGCTAGTGAGAGTCGCTATGACGCCCCACCGGCTCTCAATCGATCTGGTATTGCGATTGGGCAAATCAACATAAGGTGGATACGACCTTCTTTCCGTGTAGTCCTTATGTATGCGTGCCCAATAGGCATCCCTCTTTTGGTTGGCGCCCTTCGTGTCGCACATGCTCATGTTCATCCACGACTCGCACAATAACTTGTCCTCCGTGTCTGACCAAGTCCGGCCTCTGTAACCTGCCTTCCTGCCGCCATCCTCCTCCTCTTCGCCTTCCTCTTCTTCACCCTCCCCTTCCTGTCCCTGGCCGTGGTCGCCATCCCCTTCGTCGCCCTGGCCGAACTGATCTGTGTCGGCGTGGACGTAGCCACCACCGGCGATCATTTCAGTCATCACCTCGACACCAGCATCCTACGCCACAAAATAACAATTTGCATCCGGCCTCCGAAAATAAATCCACACAACAACAATTTGCATCCGGCTGCTCGCAATAAGTGCGCCCAACAAACAATCGGCCAGGGAACACAATAAATGAGAGCGGATCAGGAAGATAAATAGCACGCACCTGGCCGAGTTGGTCGGCCGCGTTGCCGAAGAGGAGGCCGTGGGAAGCAGTCGTGTCACCGCTTGTGGCTGCTGTCCGCCGCAGCGCCGACGATTCGCTGAACATCAACGGCGCCTTGTTCTGATCGATGCCCTCGTCGGGGGAAAGCCGCGACTGCTGCGTCGGGTAGCCGGAGGTCTCCTCAAAGAAGGCCAGGGCAGACGGTGACCCGCAAAAGACGTTGGCGCCCCCTAGGCTCGAGCTGCTTTGGCTCATGGCGATCAACATCTCGGCGGTATCAGCCGCCTTGTCCCTCGCCTTCAGTCGCCTGACTTGCCGAAGGTGGGAAGCGGCTGTGCGCAGCTCGGCCTGGCTTAGCGACGCCTTGGCCATCGGCACCGAAAGCTCCAGCGGCTCCCGCTTCATTGCCTTCTTCTTCGGCTGCGACGACGCCGGCGGCTTGCGCCCCCCCTTGGGTTTCGAGAGGCCGACGGCCTTTGGCGGCATGGTGGCAGAAAGCGAGGAGCTCACGGCGGTGGCGCAAGGGTTTGGGAAATGGAGGGAAGATTGGGAATTTTGGCGCCGGGGGCGGCAATGTAGAGGAAGGGGAATTGGGCGCGGCGCGCTGTGCCTATGACGGGCGGGCCACCCCTGTCGGAGGGCATGTCCGCCCCATGTCCGGCACCCCCGAGAGAGCCTCCAAACTTGGAGGCCCTTTCGGGGGTGCCGGACACGAATTTGCTCGGGGCGACCCTTTGGGGGGTGCCGCTGGTGGGCGATTTTACCGTCCGGACCCCCATTGGGCCTTTGGGGGGTCACTTGGAGCCCCCGGTGGAGATGCTCTTATGGGCACCCCACCGCCGCCGCCGACCTCCTCCACGGCGGCAGAGAAGAAGGACGTAGCGGCGGTGATCTAGGGTTCCCTCTAGCCGCCCTAGAGGGGCGACACGACGTCGTTTCTATTCTTGCCTCTTGATTATTTTCTATAAGATCTAACCTCATGATAGATTCCCAAACTTAGCATGAAGTTTTTTTGGTGAGAATAAAAATTCACCATTCCATAAATCTTTTATTCCGTGAGAATACAAATTTAACCATTCCATAAGTATTTATTTCTACTGTTCTGAAATACTCCGTATGAAATGTAGAATTTGAGCCCTCTACAAAATCACTCAAGATTCCTCTGTCTAGATAGGAGCTTAAAGAGTGTCTCCACCGATGCCCCCGATAGACCTTCCCGGTCGGCCAATGAGGGTCCGGACACAAAATCCGGCCCCAACGTCGTTTCCATCGGTCTGGATCGCCTGAAAATGTGTCAGCCACCCCCTTATTAGCCCCCAATTATCGGGGCGCCTGAGGGGCGTCGGAATAGACACCGATTAGCGGCCCTGCCATGTTATCCGCACACCGTTACGTCGGGTTAAATGGCACTTCTCATCAGCCTTCTCGTCTCCCTAGGCGGCGATGCTAGGCCGACATGACGGAGGTACGACCACGCATCGGCGACATTTAATACAACTTCTCGACTTACCACCCATCGCTTCTCGCCCGTGCCAACGTTTCCGCCGCCTCCCGCACCATTCTGCCATAGCTATACAAGGAGTTGAACCAAACTGTTTATAGGTTCTTATCAAACCAAAATCAAATCAGCACTGGAAAAAAACAAAAAGAATATTTGCAAACCGAAACCAAACAGTAGCCTGCCGAGAGACCGAGAATATCACTTTTTTTTTTTTTTTTGAGAATAACCGAGAATATCACTTTGGAGAGAGAGCTGGGAGGACGAGGCCAAGCCCAAAAGCCCACAAGAGAACGCCACGGAGATTATTCCCCTACTTTCGTCTCCAATCTCCATCGCTCTAGTCCCCTTCCGCCCTCATCTTCTCTGCCCTCTCGCTCTCAGCTCGCCATGTGTGGACGTGAGCTGCAGGCCGCGCGCTATATACGGCTGCTGCGTAGACAACCATGCTACTCGCCGAAGATCCCAGCTCCCCGTGCTCCACCGCCGTGCGCTTCCGGCGACCCGGGAGTTTGCGGTGCCAATGGGGCGGCACAGTTGCTGGCTTTGTGCTCCGTACTCGCTGCGGTGGTGTGGACGGCGGGGGAGCGGCCCCGCGCGGTGAACGTGGGCGCGCTTTTCGACTACGACTCCACCATTGGCCGCGCCGCGCGGCTCGCCATCGAGCTCGCCGTCGACGACGTCAACGCGGACCGCTCCGTGCTCCCGCGGACCAAGATGGACCTCATCATGGCGGACACCAATTGCAGCGGTTTTGTGGGAACCGTACAAGGTTGGTTGCGGTTTTTATTGCGGTTATATTTGTCATTCTTGAGGAACTCGAGTTTCTTTGCTACAGTAGCTAATAGTACTAGTTGAATTCAAGTAAATTTTCTACTTTAGTAGTTGCAGATAAGTTGATTTGCCATGCCATGACATACGAAGATGAGTTGATTTGCTCTGCCATGACACAAAAATCATAGTATGGGAAGTTGTTAATTATCGTATTCTGAACTTGTTTAGTTGTGTAGAAAGTTTAGCCTCTGGTAACTTCAGCATATAGTCATTAACAACAACGACGAAATAGGCCGTAGCCCCGCTATATAAATATAGCAAACACCCGATACAACCAACAGACTTGCAAACATACACCCAAAGAAAAGAAAAGAGAAAGAAAAAGGAGACATAGGCGGATCGACTAAACGATGGTGATCCGCAACCACTGCGCCCTCTCCGACAAACTACCACCACACTCCTAGTATACCGAATCGACGAGTACCGAGCAGCACCTTCAAGAAGCAACGCCACGCTGCTGTCCGGACCAGCGTACTGGTCCTAGGGTTTCCCCCGGCACAGAGGGAAGCGAACGACAGGTAGCCACGACGCCCTTCAGGAAGGAGAGATGCCACCCGGAGGCGGTACCGCGTCGGTGTCGGACGAACCGACAAGGATTTCTCCCGAAACACCCCATCCACAACCCTAGACGATTAGTAACACAGGAGCCCCGCGAGGACAAGCCTCGACACCATCACACTAGCCGCCCACCAACATGTGCCAACGATCCCGAAGCCACCATCGTCGTCTCACCGAAGAAACTGCCACGTGGTCTGCAAGCCGAAGTTGAGGAGTAGAATGACCTAGGGTCAACAGTACCGCAGCCGGCGGGAGGGACCAACCTCCACCGTCGAAGACGGTAGTCGACCGGACGCGGCCGCAAAACACACCAGTCCCCGTCAGGTCCGGCCGGGCCCAGCAGGCCCGTAAAGCCCCCATGGGGCACACCAGTCCTAATATAGTCATTAACAACAACGAGAACAACAAAAAGCCTTTACTCACAAGCAAGTTGCATAACCAAGAGATAAAACCGAGTCAACCAACAAATGAAGCCACCCACTCGAAGTTGTATACAAGCATGACTCCAACACCAATCAGTACATATCCTGATTCTAGATTGTTCGTATCCTGTCTCCACCTTCACTCTGACCCAACGTGCCTATCTTGACCTCCAAGCCACGTCGTGTCCTCAGCCTTCCTTTGTTCAATTCCGTGCACAAAATAATTGATTCCATCCGTGCCTTTATCGAATCGAAACCACATGACTCCCACCAGGTGCATTCGAATCTCTTCTTGGCGGGCGGGCCTCTCTGGTTAAACCGGTCGGTCCGACCGCCTTGAACCCGTCCACACCGCTTTTACGTCATGTGATTGCTTGCTCCAACGGTCGGTTTCGACCGCCCCTCGAGAAGTCTCACACTCTCACTCTCACTCTCACGGCTTGACTGACCCTCGTTGTCGCGCCCTCAATTTGTCTTGTTCCTTGTCGATGGTGTTCGGCCGCCGCCGACAACTCGATGGTGTTGTCCTTTGTAGCGGCGAGGCCTCACTCTGCTCTGGTCTCCATTCCGACAAAGGCATGCCTTCCTTAACAACATCATCCCATCATCATTGTCTAGATCACCATTATCCAATATGCAACCTCGCCGATACCCACTTGTTAGAATTATATGCGATTAGTCCATTGCAGAAATTATATGGGAGATGATATTTGTTGCTGAGGTTAAACGATCAACGCACACGACCCAAGGGAAATTATTACGAGAGCTCCTCTCTGCATATACTAAATCAACATAATGCAATTGACGACAAGACCGCCAAGGCCATCAGATGTATCTCGACCACTGCGCCAGAGGTCCTGTCACCCTTGCCACGACTCCCCCGGCTGTCCCACTTCATGATCTTGTGTCTAGCCTACCAACTTTGGTTATATCCTATTTTGGCTACCCCCCGGTGCCTTTATATAACAGCCCCAGGTTACATGTGTTCGACTCCAACACCTAACCCTCAGCATATTCCAAGTCTAATTGTAGCCCAAGACACATATTCCAACAGTCAACAAGGGTTTCGCAATGCAGAACAGGATACCGCCCAACAAGGACTCTCTAGTCTAAATTATGTAAAGCACCCCAGCTATCTGCCATTGTCACCAGAGTAGGAAACCATGTCCCCTCACTGGAGATAGCTCACCTGAGAGAGAGCATGGATGATGACACCACTAGAATAATAATACATACTAAGTATAGCACAACCCTGTAGCCAATCTTTGACCTGCAGCACTGCCACCACTGTGTAGAATACCAAGTCACCAGGGTGCCAAATCTCCAGGGAGGTACATCACCGGTTACCTGCTGATGTCCTTTTTCCTGTCAACCCGATTATAAGAAAGAAACTTATTGGTACTATGGATCACAAATTCTATAATTTATGAGTTATCCCTTGTCCCTTAAGGTGCAAGAAGTATGTGGTAACACACATCTTGTTATTCACTTTCTTTAACCCAACATTATTTTTTCTCTCTGTGACATGTGTGAGCATCAACATAAGCAAATTATTTGGACTACTTACAAATGTTTGAAGCATAGCTATTATTCACTTTGTTCATGAGCACTAAATTTCAAACAAAAGCCTAGTATTCTGCTTTCTTGTCTTGTGAGATATGGCAATTCAGTTTCAGTTTATCAACTACAGTTGCTGATTGCTCGAACAATTCTGATCAATAAATTTTACTTTTGCTGCAGCACTGCAACTTATGGAGAGAAATGTGGTTGCAGTCGTTGGCCCACAATCCTCTGTGATAGGCCATGTCGTCTCACATTTTGTTAATGAGCTACATGTTCCGCTTCTATCATTCGCGGCAACTGATCCAACTCTTTCTGCATCAGAGTATCCTTACTTTTTAAGGAGCACCGTAAGCGATCACTTCCAAATGCATGCGGTTGCAAGCATTGCATCTTACTATCAATGGAAAGAGGTGACTGCTATATTTGTTGATGATGATTATGGGCGAGGTGGGGTGTCAGCCCTCGGTGATGCCCTTGCAGCAAAACGTGCCAAAATTTCATATAAAGCAGTCATTCCTCCATATGCTAACAGAGATGTGATCAGTGATATACTGTTTAAAGTAAACATGATGGAATCAAGGGTTCTGGTTGTGCATGTCAATCCTGATACAGGGTTGCGAATATTTTCTATAGCTAGCGAGCTCCAGATGATGACCAGTGGCTATGTCTGGATTGTAACTGATTGGCTAGCTGCTGTCCTGGACTCCTCAAGTTCTGAATATCCGGAAAACATGAGTTATATGCAAGGATTAATTATGCTTCGTCAGCACACTCCTGATTCTGATACCAAGAAGAAGTTTGTATCAAAATGGAATATTGCGGCTCGCAAAAAGAAAATTGTTTCTGGTTTGAATTCGTATGGTTTTTATGCTTATGACTCTGTTTGGATTGTTGCCCATGCTATCGATCAATTTCTCAATAGTGGGCAGCAGATCAACTTCTCTGCAGATCCAAGATTGCACAATTCGGATGGAAGCATCACTCTGTCAGCTCTGAAGATATTTGATGGTGGTGAACACTTGCTACAGCAGCTTCTGCTCACAAACTTTACAGGCCTAACAGGTCTAGTTCAGTTTGATTCAGACCGCAATTTCGTACACCCAGCTTTTGATATTCTTAACATTGGTGGTACTGAGCCTCGTTTGATTGGCTATTGGTCTAATTACTCTGGCCTTTCTGTTGCGGCTCCTGAAATTTTGTATCAGAAGCCACCAAATACGTCGACAAGTGCCCAGCAGTTGGACACTATGGTGTGGCCAGGTGACACAACCACTAAACCCAGGGGGTGGGTTTTCCCAAACAATGGCCAGCCTCTGAGAATCGGTGTTCCAAATAAACCAAGTTTCAAGGAATTTGTGGCAAGTGGCAAAGGTCCTGATAATGTGACCGGGTATTGTATTGATATATTCAATGCAGCAGTTAAACTGCTTCCTTACCCCGTTCCTTCCAAATTCATATCAATCGGCGATGGTACAAATAATCCTAAATATGATGACATTATTAATATGGTTGCCAACAATGTATGTTCTGATTCTTTACTCGTCTGTTTCATCATTTTTGGTTTAATCGTCGGCATTATAAATCTGGTTTCGACTAATGTATGCCCTAATTATTTTCTCTGCTTCGTTGATCTTTTTGCTTTTAATCCTCTGATTTCCATTTCTTTTCATTGTAGACCATTGATGTAGCTGTAGGCGACTTCGCTATTGTGAAAAATAGAACGAGGATTGCAGAATTTACACAGCCCTATATTGAGTCAGGGATGGTGATAGTAGCGCCAGTGAAGCAGTCAACTTCAAGTGCCTGGGCTTTCTTTAAACCATTCACATTAGAGATGTGGTGTGTAACTGGTGCTCTCTTTGTCTTTGTGGGAATAGTTGTTTGGATTCTTGAACATCGGACTAATGAAGAGTTCCGAGGCACTCCACATCAACAAGTCCTAACAATATTTTGGTACGTTTTCGTTTACGTTGCTACCACTAGATGTATTTTATCCTGTGATCATATCTACTTCTGAATGCAAACTATGAATATTAGTAACGAAAAAAGCTTTATTTATTTATTTATTTATTTATCATAATACAGACTAATCAGTAATATTTTATCTTGGTGATTTCTCTATTTGTTAACTATATACTTCATGCTTCTCTTTCAGGTTTGCTTTCTCAACAATGTTCTTTGCACACAGTAAGTCTGCATAACATGATGGCATGCTAAACTCTTCCATTCCATCTTATTTTCCACTGTGTTGAAGAAAATCCATGTTATTTTTTGCATTAAGTTAATAAAATCTTACTGAAATCTCATCTCAGGACAAAACACCGTAAGTGCTCTTGGGCGTTTCGTGCTGATCATTTGGTTGTTTGTCGTGCTGATCATCAACTCAAGTTACACTGCTAGCCTGACGTCAATCCTCACGGTCCAGCAGCTTGTAACCGGAATAACTGGGCTGGACAATTTGATTGCAAGCACTGTACCTATTGGATACCCGGCTGGAAAGTTCATCAGAAATTACCTGATTGAAGAGCTGAATATTCACGAATCCCGGCTGGTGCCGTTGAACACGATCCAGGACTATGCCGATGCCCTTAATCGTGGACCAAAAAAAGCCGGTGGTGTTGCTGCAATTGTTGATGAAATGCCGTGTGTTGATATCTTCCTGTCATACCACTGCAACTTCAGAGTAGTGGGTCAGGAGTTCACAAAGGAGGGATGGGGATTTGTACGTACATCATCCTTTATGTGATTATAGATATTCATTTCAACTTCTCGAGCAGTCTAGTAGAGGAAATAAATTAACCTGCTCATATGTTCTTGTTCCTTGCAGGCATTTCAGAGAGATTCTCCCCTTGCTGCAGACATGTCAACGGCCATCCTTCAACTTTCAGAGACTGGCCAGCTCCAGAGAATTCACGACGAGTGGTTGACGCGGCCAAGTTGCAGCTCCGATGACAGTGGGTTGGGACCAAGCAGGCTGGATCTTGGAAGCTTCTGGGGCCTTTTCCTGCTGTGTGCTATGATCTGCCTCTTCTCTCTTGGGGTATTCTTTGTAAAAATAAGCTGGCAATACAACAGATACTCCAGTTCTGTGGCTGCCGGGGAACCCAGCGAAGCTGCTGCTGAAGTACACCCGGTGAAGCCAAAGCCAAGACGTCTTGATAGCTTCAAAGATCTGATGCATTTTGTTGACAAGAAGGAGGAAGACGTTAAGAAAGAAATGAAACGGAGATCAAGCGATAAAGATAATCATGGTGTGGGATCCTCGGATTCACACTCTATCTCTTCAGCATAGAGTTTGCTTCAGACAAAGCCCCAGGTTCTCGCATTGCCAAGATAACACACAGAAGTAGATAAAACAGAGGTATATTGGTAGTGCGCGACAAATGTCCAGTTATATGCCTAATAGACTGAGCAATGGAGGGTAAACAACCTTCTAATCACAAATGAGGAGGATGTTGTCAGAAATTACCCTTGTTGTGCTGTATGTTAGCCCAAGAGCCTGTGTATGTTTATATATACTACTGTATAGTTTTGTGTTTTTATATACTACTGTATAGTTTTGGAATAACTTTGAATATCAGTCAGAGCTTTAAAATAAGTTTGCATATCAATCAATGCATTATTTCGATTGGACGGTTCAGATTTCAAACCGAATGGTATGTTCAAGTATGGACTTATGAACGTGGAGTTACTTATTAAACTTGTGGAATATGGACTTCTGTAAGTGTTATTGCTTGCTCACACTTACAGGAGATGAATTTCATTGTTGTCAGATTCATGTATGTCATCTACATCAATGAAATTCTTGCATCATACGACCTTTGTGAGATGATATCATCTCCTACTTGTTGATTACACTTGAATACCCCACTGCAATGACTGAAGTCATGGAAAATGTTATTTGGTACTATGCATTTTATCATGGTAAATATTCACTATTAATATGCTAACCACAATACTGTAATCAAACAACGGGTGCGATGAAAAAAATCATCGGAACTTAGTAACATGGGATCTAGTTAGCCCCCACCGAGACACTCAATGGTGAAGACGGATCTCTTTGATGATTACCGATATAAGATAAATTATACTAGACTCGGTTAGCAATTAATATGATAATGTCGGTAGAAGATGGCATATTCCCTCGTCTTGACATGCGACCAACTACTCCACCGTCTTCGCGCCTAGTGTGCACTGATGGAAGAAAGTTTCTAGCCGACGATGTGCCCTCTGTGCATAGGCACCCGCAACACAACTCTATGTGCACGCCACACCGGTAGTGCAGCCCGTCGCGCCACCACGATACTGGTGGAACATGCCACACACCTCATCAAACACCATGGCTACCTCCTTTTTGTCCTTACCGAACATTACAGAAGCTTCCTCCTCCACCTCCCTCTCGTTGCCAACAACTTCTTCCTCGAACCTAACAATATGTTCAAACACTTTCTTTTTATTTAGATCATATAGACAAAATGATGACGTCACGCTTCATGTTACGGCGCTGCTATATGTACGACGCTTTGCCTCCGATTCCCGTACGATCTTTGGGTGATGCTGAGCAACGAGTGGTTTAGGTTTGGGTTTGGGGTGGGACCTGGGTTAGGACCGGCTCTCTTGTTGGTAGGCCCCACTTATCAAATACAACATTTTTTCATCGCTTTTGTTCATGCTTTCACAGAGTGCTCTAACTGCACGACCTGTGTTTCACGGAGGTGAGCTTTTAGGGTTTGTGTCTTGAAACGTGCTCAGTAGAGGATGTATATATGTATTTGGTGATTTAAAATTTTACATCGTGCCCAAAAAAATAGCTCTCATGCCCCATGTATACATCACGAGTTGGGCTGCCGCGTATCAAGCGACAGCCGCGCGCAGCCAGCCGAAACATCATTTTTTCCCTCCCACGCTCAACCCCGCCGCCACCGATTCCGCGTGTCTCCAGCCAAATCCCCCGCCACCGCCTATTCCCACCTTCGCCGCAACCAATTTTGTCTCGCCCCCGCCCGCCACCGCATGACGCTATCGTGCCGCCACGTGTGAGAAGCACTAGCTTCCGTGGGGTGTGGGTTGGTACCTTTGATTCGTCGGAGACGGCCGCCCGCGCCTACGACGCCGCGTGGATCTCTCGCTCAATAAAACTCGAGCTCTGCTTGCACATACTTCGTGTGATCTTCTCGTAGCTTAGCCATGGCCAGCTCGTCGACCTCCCGATCGGCGGGCAGCCGCTTGGCGCGGCGGTGCTGTCTTTGCTCTTCTGAGGTCGCGAGCTGCACCGGCGGCACGGGCCACTTCGCCTCCCGCCAGGTCACGTCGGGAAAGTTAAGCTATCGTTTTAGTGTTTATTGCCCTATTTTACATCATCCGACGGAAATATAGATAAAGGCGAGATCTACTACTCTGTAAATTTTCAAGACACAATTCGTATTATTCTAGGCTACACAAAAATGACAAATCTGGCAAAAATTCGAAATTTTCAGACCGTGCACTGTTCACAGATCCCGCGTATTTGTCATTTTTGTCCAGTAAAAAATACAACGAATTTGTCATTGAAATTTTGCGCAATGTAAGATCTCAATATTATGTACACCTAGGATTTTTTTTCCAAATTCTTTTTAACACAAAAATGCAGATTAATTTTTTTATAGAATACTGCCTCCCTTTCTGGTTTCCGCACGCGAAGCAGTTTTACTGAGTATGGAGGGAAGAGGTGCGACAGGGACTGAGATCCCGTGCCCCGCTCAAGGCAGGGCACGCTGTGCCCTGAGGCCCACGATCCACCATCCGCTCCCCATCCGACGGTCAGAACAGGTCCAAATTTAGATTTCAAAATTAAAACTTTTCAGAAAAAATCGAAAAAATTCCCACGAGTTCTATATGTTCCGTTGTGTGTTCACAAATTTTTAGGATTTCTTTGGATAAATGGTTTACCATTAACTAAATTTTCTGTGTTTTCAACTTAAAAAGCTATTAAATCATAAACCGGTGATCCAAAAAAAATCTACAATTTACCACAATACACAACGTGACATATAGAACTCGTGCGAATTTTTTCGATTTTTTCTGAGAAGTTTTAATTTTGAAATCTAAATTTGGACCTGCTCTGACCGTCGGATGGGGAGCGGATGGTGGATGTGAGGCCTCAGGGCACAGCGTGCCCTGCCTTGAGCGGGGCACGGGATCTCAGTCCGTGCGACAGTATTGCAGGTTTGGGTTTGGACGGGACTTGGGCATGGGGGAGAGGATTAATTAGCACAGATTCGTAACTTGCTCAAAGTAGGAAGTGTCGTACAAACGTCGGACGAGAATTGTCGTACGCGAAGCAGTTTCGTTCATGTTATCCATGACAAACATTGAGGAGTCCAACTTCTTTGTCCTTGCTTCCGCCATGACAGACGTCGAGGAATCCAATTTTCTTCCTCGCTTCCGCCACGACAGACGTTGAAGAGTCCAACTTTTACGTCATCGCTTCCACATGAGTCCTTGATCAACCCCCACCACAACGAATCAAATTCAGAGTCTTGTATAACGGCATCGTCGAATTGACCAATATGTATTAGAGTGGTGATGGGAGCTTAGAAACATATAGGGTCGGGTTGAGGGAGAGATAGGAAGACACAACAAATGAAGGGGAGATCAAGAGAGGCGTTGTCGCTAAGGAGGCGAAAAGCTGAAATACCAACCTAAGAGCGTCTCTAGGAGATTCCTTAAATTTAATTTCGCAAAACCCTTTTTGATGACCTCCCTAAGAAAATCGATGATTGAAAGGAGCTGCCATCTAGCGAATCTATCAAACATAACTCATCAAATGTTTTTCTTTTGACTATTTGTCACCTAGTGACCATGCTAAACACCATCTCAACTACATTTTCACGTCATATTAATTAAAACTTTGTCATTCGAGTCACACGACACTTCAACAATATTTGAAGTCCACAAATCTTCAAACTTTTGAATCCAAATCCAAACATAGCTTAAGATTCAAATGAAGGAATTAATCCAGACACAACACAATCCAAATAACACATGAATCAACTATTGCCCATGACTGGTTCTACATGTGCTCAAATCTATTTAACTAGCAAGCTTGCTTGTTTCTTGTAAATGTATATTTTTGTTTCTTCCTTTTCTCTTCCTTGAGTTCTGCCTTGTTTGTGATTTTCCGTGTTTGTAAGTTTCACCGTTTTTTTCTAATACAAAATTCGAGTTCAAAACGGTTCCTCTTTTTTTTAGACGGGAGGCTTGAGAAGAGCCCAACTTTAAATTAATGAAGACAACAACAGCCGAACGATACAGGGGTGCTGTGAACGGCTTACAACACAACGCATAACCCAAACACACAACAAAACGGAGCACATCTTGAAGAAGACGAAATCCTCTGCGCTAGAAAGCCGAAGCAGAAGCAAACACAACAACAGCTAGTCGACTTGAGGGCAGCACTATGTGATCAGCTTCAGGTGGCTAGGAAACACACCATCCTCCTCCCTCGCCGAAGAGGGCCCCTACCCCATCGCCCAGGCTCGAGGGCGCCGTAGCGTCAGACGAAGGAGATGTTCACCCGAGAACAAGGAGGGTTGCGGTCCAAGATACCACCACAGAAGGCCAGACCACGCAGACTACCTCGCTGCGACGCTCACCAACACCAAACAGCTTCAATGCAAAGGACGGCCAAGACGAAAAGGGTAAACTTGGAAGTAGCCGCTGACCCCGAAGTTGCAGAGAAGCCGAGCAGGGATGACAACGACGAGAAGGACCGCTGCCACCATCACCTCAACCACACCGCCTTCAGACTCCCACCAACCATGGCACCGCTCACCTGCAAAACCACCGAACCCCTGACAGCGCCTCCGAGGAAAAGATGCCCCGCGCCGTCGCCGTCCAGTCCGAAGCGAATTTTGGGCTTTCACCCGTGCCGGGGTTAGGGGGTGGGGAGATGGGACCTCAACAATACCTCCATGAAGGTAAACGGCACCCAAAAGGTGTCGCCGCCGTTGTGGTCAGATCAACCAGGGATTTCTCTGGGACCCAACTCACACCACCAGCTCCCTAGCCAGCCCAATAGGACGTCGACAGGCAAAACGGACAGGGAGGACAGAGCCAGAGGGAATGGCGACATTTTGACCTTCATGATCCGACGCACGAGCTGACGAACAGCCCACGCGCGCGACTCCCACCACACGGCCTAGGACGCCGGACAACAACCGCGAGTGCCGCCGGCCACAGGGTCGACGTCGCTTTTTCACCCGAGGCCGTTGCCTTGTCACCCGAAACCCTCCACGCAAGACACAGAGCGGTACATCCTCGCCACCACCATCACCGACGGGCCATATGGGCTTGCCCAGACCCTTCTCAGGTGGCGGCAGGGAAAGGGGGTCAGTGGGGAGGTTGTGGTGTGAGGGAAACCCTAATCGCCCCCGAGTCGCCCTCAAGAAGACGACGTGAGGGCCAAGCAAAGAAAATCCGTGCCTCGTTCAAAAACTCGAACTTTGCTAAATGCAATGTTCCCTGGTGTTTAACTTCGAGGACGAATAAATGATGGAAAACACCGCGTTCGGCCGACCGATCGCGGCGAAAAGATCGGTTGCCCAACGCACTATTCTGTGCTCTCACGTAGGTGGGACCCCAAAGGCTAAAGCTGATGCAGCTTCTTTTTCTACTCGTGCCGCTGCTACGTGTGGTGGTCTGGTGGAACGAGATCCTCTGACGTACAAGGAACTACTGCAGAGGGACGTCGATCCTTATGGTCCGTTCCTTGAGCATCCGACGACGCCGCCTGAACTCCAGCCCGTTCCCTTGTTCGCTCCGCTGAAAACAGAATTGAACAGCCCATACGGCCCAGTCTCGCTCTCGCCTGGACCAAAGGCACGGGTACTGGAAGAAATTGGCGCGACCTCGGCAGAAGCAGATCGCTGGAACCTGCAAGGGATAGGCTGATCTTTTTTGAATACAAGGGATACGCTGATCTGCTTTTCAATCTTACGATCCTCTCCTCATGAATCTCACGTAAGCTTGCCTCTGTTTCTTTTCTGAAGAAAAACTGCAACCTTCAGATTGCTTTGTAGTCTTATCGTTTTTCTTTTCTTCTCGTGGAACAGCTGATTGATCTTGATCAAGTATCCCATTTTTGTTATGGAAGAGACAAGGGAGACGGAAGAGGAGGGTAACACAACACTAGGAAAAAGAGAGAAAAACAAAATACATCACCTATCGAGAAAGAGGTATGTTTCTAAATAACAATTATGTTTTCAATGTTATTATTCTGTCCATTAAATCTCATAACCCTCAAATTTTCTTTCATTACAAGAGACAATATGTTGGGGAAGATGCATGTAGTGGTGGTGGACAAATACAGGAACATACACAAGGGAAGGATTCTGAAGTCTACAAGGACAATGTTAGCTTCACTCAACTATTAACGGTAATCATGCTCATATATTTAGTTTACCAATCTAGAGACCATAATTGATTTAAAAAATCTCACTTCTTTCATTAATTTACAGGGACCAATCACCGATGATTTGTTCACTGGGTTGTGGTGAAATATTACTGTTCTTGGACAATCGTTAATAGTAGTAATGTAGTATGCATCATCTTTGCTGGATTAGTACTGCATAGTTCAGACTTCACACTTCACACTTCACACTTCACAGTGTTTCATATGGATGTGTTCTGAAAGTATTTTGAAAGTGTCTTTTATATGGCATTGATTTGTACAAGTTCTGAAAGTATATTTGTGTTACAGTTGCCACTAAGTTCAGTTCAAATTTAGTTCAGAATTCTGAACATCTACTTTTTTCCAAATATCTGTTTTCGGACAATCATGTGGTTTGATTTAAGTGAGAGTTCATGCGATGAGTAATGTACTATTCTGTTCATGCAAAAAAGCAACAATTGACATCAGGTTCAGTTCAAAGTTTTGCATATTTATTCAATTTGCACATCCACAAGGTTTACTGGAACAATCCTTGAACCCTCATTTTGATCATACCATCCGAACAAACACAGGAATAAACACAGGAACACTTTTCCTACTTCTACACATGTACAAGCAGCAATTGAACTGTTTATTCAGTGACAACAGCAACAACAATAACTTCAGTTACGTGGCCAGCATGCTCAACGGCGGCGGCAACACGGAGAATGAGCGCGGCGACGAGGAGGACTATGGACTCCTTCTCCTCTTCTTGTAGGACGCGTCCGGCCTGCCCCAGCGAAGCGGCAGCGGAGAGGTCGAGCGAGGAGGCGACCACGACGACACGGGCTCCTGCTCCTCTTCTTGGTCGCGGCAAACTTCCAAGCCGGGCGTGGCCGCCGCCGGCGAAGGCGGCTACGGAGGCCACGGAGGCGGTGGTAGCGGAGGACACGCAGGCGGAGCTGGGCGTCTGACGGCGAGCGGATGGCGACGGCGACTGAAGGGGATTTGCAGCGGGGAGGTTTTTTTTCTAGGCCAGAGCGCTGCTTTCCCTCTCCCCTTTTGTTCATTTGGGCTTTGGGCCGACTGTTTGTTGCGTTTCAACTGGTTCGAGCTGCTGCTGTCAGATGCGCATCGAAGGAACGAGAGAGATCGACGTCCCTCTGCAGTAGTTCTCTGTACGTCAGAGGATCTCGTTCCGTGGTCTGGGTGCCTTCCTAGCTAGCTAAATGTATGCTCTCGTAACACGTGCATGCCTAGCTGCTAGCTAGTATTTGCCTATTTCATTTAGTCTGGCCGTTCGCCGTAGTGTACTCTTGTTGGAAGGGTCGCCGTAAGGATATGCTGATGATGTTCCAACCAAACTGGCCCCTATCCATACTTGAACACAGAGCCCTCCGGGTCTACACCAGTGATGTTGTCTGATCTTTCTGGCAGCTGCGACTATGAGGATCTTGAGAACACGATTAAGCACCGCGGAAGGGCACGGAATCGGCGGATCTAGCGCCAACAGGCCTCCGGCTAGCCGGATTCGTGGCCAATGTTGTCACAAGATCGGGCTGCCATGGTAGATAAGACACCCAAGTTTTTTCTTCATGATTTTCGAAGTTACATACGTGTGCTAAATTTGTAACAAAGGTGTATTTGTTTTGTCGTGAAAGCATAAGCCAGATGTTGCAAAGTTTTTTGGACGTTTGTTACAGTTTGTGTTTTTCGGATTTTCTGATGTTGCATACGTGCATTAAAATTGTAACAAATTCGTATGAATTTTGTTGCGAAATCACACGGCAGATGTTACATGGTTTCTTGGGCATTTGTTACTATTTGGGGTTGTTCGGATTTCTTGATGTTGCATATGTGCTTCAAAATTGTAGCAAACTCGTAAGAATTTTGTTGCGAAATCACATGGTAGATGTTGCAACATTTTCTGGGTGTTTCCAACAAGTTTGTGTTTTTTGGATTTTCTGATGTTGCATACGTGCACCAAAATTGTAACAAACTCCTGCGAATTTTGTTGCGAAATCACACAACATATGTTGCAAGATTTTCTGGGCGTTTTCAACAAGTTTTTGTTTTTTAGATTTTCTAATGTTGCATACGTGCTCTAAAATTGTACCACACTCTTATGAATTTTATTGCGAATCACACAACATATGTTGCAAAGTTTTCTGGGCGTTTACAACAGGTTTGTGTGTCTTATTTTCCGCGTGCTTTTCAAAATGATGCAAGCACATTTTTTGTTGAAATTGTTTGTGCTTTTTGTTTAAATAGGTGGTATTTTTGTTGCAAAAGAAGATGCAGCAAAAACAGTTGTTTCCTACTCACTTTTTAATTACTGCAAACACATGATTTTGTTGTAATAATTTATGATTTTTGTTGTAATTATTAGTGAATTTTTATCTTGCATCGGTGTTAGTATTCAAATTTAATCAAGGTATCTTTAGGTGTGGAGCTAGCCATGTGCTTTATGTGTGTAGACCTAGCTGCAAAGGAGGAATCGTAGCAAGTAAAGCAGTAGAAGCCCGAGCAACAGAACAACCATGCGAGCCTCTGCTCGCGTTGCTGAGCGCGCAGCAGCCTGCGACTGGTGGGGTCCGCCCACGCGGGAGCATCCAAAGTACCAAAGTGAGGCAGTAGCGCGTGGCTACACACGGAAAACGTACGGCAGTTTGCATGGCTGGGGTCCACCCGCAGAAAGCGACCGATTTTTGGCCAGATATCTGTCGACCGACGCGTAGCGCGCCCCAGCCCCCTCGAGTTTTGCCGTGTCTCTGGCGGCGCCGTCGCTCGTCCGTCGCCCTCCGTCGCCGTCGCTCGTCCACTGCCCCGACGCCAGAGACACGACGCCGAAGCCTCCCTCCCTCCCTCCGCTCCTGGCGCCTCCCGAACTCGCGCCGGCGACGAGTTCTTGGATCTCGCCGCCGCCTCTGCTCCTGACGCCGCCGCAGCTCTCCTTCGCCGTCGCACTTCTTCGGGACTTCTATCAGGTACGTCTTCCCCTCCTCTCTTGATTTAGGTCTATGTTTCGATCTTAGTGTCTGCAAGGGTTTCGATCTGAGTCTCTACGATGAAATACTGAGTTCTTGATTCGGGGATAATCAAGATTTTGTTGTTGGAGTTAGGAGGGTGTCTGTACTAGTTGATGGACGCATCCCCTGGTCCAATTTGTGGTTCTGATGCATGCCATGATCTGAATTATTGGTTAGCAAATGTATTTACATGTGTGATCAGATGCACTTGAGCACTGCAGAGATCTGATTGAATATGTGTCAATGTGTCTCGGGCATTTTTCTGACGGCTGGTAGATCATGGTAGATATGATCTGAAATTGGCCACACCTATTTGGGTTCAGCTCTTGCTACCTAGATGTGCTCTTGCAATATGGAGTAGCATTTTTCTTGGTATGCATAGCTTCTCTGTTGTGCTTGCCGTAGGTCTGCGCAATAAGCTAATTAATTCGAATTTGCCTTGCTAAATATATGGGGTGCTCTCTTGCAATATGTAGCAACATTTATCTTGGTGTTCATAGCTTCTCTGTACGTGTACTTGCCGTAGTTGCTGTTTTGAACCTACATTGGGGCACCTGGAATTGTGTCACTACTAGTTAATGGATGCATCCGTTGGTCCAATTTGTGGTTCTCATGAATTGTGTCACTACTAGTAGGAATTATTGGTTTAGCTAATGTATTTACATGTGTGATCAGATGCATTTGGGTTCCGGATGGCCGGACATGCTTATGTGCTTGGTGTTTGGTATAAACTGGGATGTGATGATCGTTCTCTGATCTGGGAAGCAAGTTTGGACGTTTTGTGCATGTTTAGCTGATCCTAGTTGTGTGTGATGTTTTCCTGATGCTAGCTAGCTGATGTGCAGGCCTAGCTAGAAGGTTCTGGTCATGGCTGCTGGACGGAAACTGGTTATGAAGATAGATTTATTTTATTGAACATGAAAGATTCATCTTACACTGCTAGATCAATTTGGCATGGTGTACGCTGTGCAATTTTGTTTGCACTATTTAATCTTTTTCCTGTATCACGCTTTGTGTCTTGAAAATTCAGAGTAACCTGAACTTGTAAGTGACCTGCGCAGTCTAGATATGTGTTTGCATATATAGCTGTTTCATTAGGAAAAATGAATATCTAGATTTATTCGACAAATATTGACCAGCTTCTTTAGGATTTGGCTGATTTTCTATACTCCTCTGCCACTAGTTAATATTTATGACAATGTGTCCTGGTTCTTATTCCGAATGATGTTAGCATGACATTATTTAACTCTTTGCATGATATCCTTTGCGGCTATGGTCTGTTGCTTGTCCCCTTTTTTATCAAAAAAATTCGATGACTTTTGATCAAATTTTGTTGTAATAACCTGGATTAAACCTGGGAAGCATGAGTTATTGTTACTGAATCTTATGAATTGCTTAAACTGTGTGTCGCATGTGCTGTGAAAAAATATCAGGTTTTTGTTGATGAATTGTGTGCTCACATGTTGTTAAAAATATCAGGTTTTTGTTGATGACCAAAACGTGGCAATTTTGTAATTGTATGCACTAGTTCTGTGAAAAACACCTCTTTGCAAAACCTGTGTATCAAACAACGTGAAATGGTGGGGGTTTTGGTGGAGAAGGGGATTGGGAGGGGTGGGAGTGTTTAGAGTGTGAGGAGTGTTTTCACCAAAAACAATAGGTAATATACACTAGAAAACACTTCAAAACTCCTCAGCCAAACAAGGCCTAAATGATCACCAACGTTTCGGTGATAAGATGCGGATTAATCACGATTTACTGGTACTAGTCACGATGGACTCTCTTGGGACTGCAAACCTGATTGAAAGAGAAGACCAAACATTGCAGTCCTCCCTGCACAGCATTCATCAGACTTTGCACCACACCACGCGTTGCCAGTAGTAACTGAGTTCATAATGACGCAGCGAAACCGAAGAGGCTTGCATCTGCAGACTTGCAGAGGCTAGCTTTTATACCAAGGAAAACCCCAAGCCAAAGCTTACAAGTAGAGAAAGGAGGGAGGCGAGTAGGCGACAAACTGGCCAAGCATGGCGCGTTCGTCTGCGGCGAACCCTGGTAGCCGCTCGCAGCAGGCCCGTCGAGCGGAGGCACGGGACCCGTGGGAGGAAGCGGCTGCCGCGTTGCGCTCCAGAGGCTCCAGGACGTCGACCTATCAGTGGGGCACGGGCACCCCCATCACCGACACATGGGGCACCGGACCGTCGTGGGAGGCGCCGGTCACCGGCCTCTGGGGGCCCAGGGCATCGTGGGTGGCTCCGGCGACGGTCACCGACCCCTGTGGCTGGGGCGGCTGGGGGCCCAGTGCATCGAGGGTGGCTCCGGTCACCTTCGACTCTGGAACCATGGCGTCGACGGAGGCGCCGGTCAGCGACACCTGGAGCCCCATAGCGTCCGAGTCGGCGCGGGGTGCCAGGGGCCGCATCGCGCCGGAGAGGTCGAGCTTCTCGATTCCGCCGCTTTCGGAGGGCGAGGTGAGCATGAGCATCACCGTAAGCAACGCCAAAGCCTTCCTCCACTGCGGTGGCTGCAGCCTCCCACTCAAGCCGCCGATCTTTCAGGTACGCATTCGTCTCTCAGCTAATAGCCATAGGTACGTAACACGTCCATTTCACTACTACATCCTTGCACTCGCAGAGCGACGCAGGTCACGCCGTGTGCTTGACCTGCCGGGAGGAGCTGTTCCGCAGAGGAACGGGGTGGACTGGCTTCAGCCGGTGCGGCTTCTTGGAGAACCTGCTGGAGTCCCTCCGCGTGGCATGCCCCTACGCCGCCCGCGGCTGCGGCGCAAGGCCGGCCTACTACGACCTGCACGCGCACCGAGCGGTGTGCCCCCACGCGCCGGGCACGCCCTGCCCCGTGCAAGCCTGCGGCTTCGTCGCCCCAATGGCGGGGCTCCTGGACCACTTCGCCGCCGTCCATGGGTGGCCGCTCACTGCCGAGGAGCGCGTCGGGAAGAGCTTCAACATCGACCTCTGTGACGGCTTCAACGTCGTCGCCGCGGCCGTCCGTGACGGTTGCAACCAGCAGCACGTGCTCCTTCTAAACGTGGTGAGGCAGACGTTCGGCCGCACCATCTCGGCGGTCTGCATACATCCTCAGCTCGCTGTCGCCGGGTCGTGTGATGCAGCGGTAACCAAGACGGTGGAGCTCGAGCTGTGCTACTCGGCTGCACGCCATTACCAAGAATCTGTATTCAGTGTGCCTTTCGTCGATCTCACCGATGGGCTTCCGAACGAGTTGGCGCAGTTCGTCGTGCCCAAGTCTGTCCACCCAGACGACCATGCTACTATCCCTGTTACAGCCTTTCTTACCATCAAGTAGATCATTAAGTGGTCAATCTTGTCGAATTAATCGTAGAGGTTTGATGCGCCTGAATTAGTAGTTCATCAGGTGGTCTCAGATCGGTGTGCCACTGAGCTAGTTATGTTTTGTTTTGCTGTTGTGATGTTTTGCTACAAAAGGCCAAGTGTGTGATGATTTGATTTAGATGAACGCTGTCATGAGCACTTCTTTTTGTTGTTTCATTTTCTATCTAGTGAACTGATTTAACTGCTCATCTGTCGATTTGAGCTGAAACATGATCTTCCCTATCCCATCCTTGGCTGGGTCAAATTTCAGCCATCGATCGTCATAAGCATTTCATCTAAAAACATCATATGTGAACATAAGTATTTCATCTATCTTATATTTACTAATTGGAGGCACCGTAGGAGCTTCCACGTTAATCCTAGAGATTAACAATTTTTGTCCGTACGATCTAAAATTAAACTGTCTAAAGTCGTCGGATTTAAGCTGTTGTCCAACGCGTCACGCGTGACCCTCCGACATGACCTGCTAGACATGAGTTCGAATCGCGTAGGCTGCATATCATGCCGTAATTAATTCGTGCCGTCCGCACACAGGGATGATATTCTCCTGTGGCCGAACTCTGCACCATCCGGGACGCACGCATCAGGGATCAATCAGCTGCAGTGCGCCATGTACTCTGTTTCGAGACCAATCTTGCTGATCTGAGGTAAGGTACCAGCACGACACTCTTTTTCCCAATCAGACTCCGTCTACGAGTTTGATCTAGAAAATTGGACGCCCTTTTGTTCACACTCAGATCTGTTAATACTTTGATCTACAAAATTGGAGAGAAGCAGTTTAATTCTCCCATGGTATCTCCTCCATGCCCTTCACCTGTAGTAGGCTGCATCCGTGATGCACCACACGCTTTGGCGGCCGGCCGGCCGGCCACCGCCCCGCAAGGCCGCAACGCCAGTTACGGGTATACCGCTGCTGAATATATGTGGCATAAAATGCTGGATGTAGATGATAGGCGCGCCGCCAGACATTGATGCGAACGTCCGTGCACGCACAGGCTTCCAGGTCATATTTGTCTCTCTACTCAATTAAGTTAACCTTTGTTTTAGCTTCTTCAGACTAATATGGCTGCCAGTAACCAAACAATATATATCATCCTAACAGATATTAAATATGGTGCTCTAGCCTTGAACTAGAAACTTAATTAGCCTATGTCAAAACAATTAGTTTTCTGTAAGGAATTTATAAATCCATTTATAAAATTCTAGCTTTATGTACTAATTACCTCTCTGGTCTGATATGGGCACTACATGTTCATGTCCGTACATATGCCTATGTCATGTGCTTGATGCCAGCATGCATGAAATCAAGGTATGCATCAAAACAGAATTTGGTTGGCTTAGCTTGACAGCCTTCTGGGTTTTGTTGTTCTACCGTGGTCCAAGTACTATTGCTATACAAATTCTTCAAAATAAATCAAGGAATATCCCATTTGAAAAAAATAGAATACCTGTTCACTATGATACGTTCCTTAGATTACTAAATCATCAATATATTTATTCTTCTGAACATACCAAGTTATACGTATTCATAACCTGTCTTCTAATTTGCTTATAATGTTACCTATTTTGTTGTTTAAGTACGAATTATCCTTTTCTTTTTTTCAAACTTCACATAATACCTGAAGGTCATCAACGAACAGCTTGCATGTATTTAAATGTATATGTACAATTCATATAAAGGTATTTGGCAACAGTGTACATGCAGCCAGTTGATTATATTAATCTAATTTATGGACATATTTCCATCTTTGTGTTTGGAGGGAAAGCCATGAATAGAATCAGCATCCAGTCCTGAAGAATACAGCCGTGGAGATATCTCATAGGCACAAGAACCATGTATAATATGCTGCGGGGATTTGGGATACTAAATAACCAAGAATGCTGTACAAAAACAACTATGGAAAGGATTCATCCATCTGGGCCACTCCTTTTGGTATGATAACTGTTAACTGAATATACTGGAATTTTAGCTAATGTTCACATGTGCAGTTTATATTGAGTAGTATTGTTCGTGGCTTATATATTCGGGTTTAATGCGTCTCATGATAAACCACCTTTGCGACAGTTACGGATTATCGTAGTGTTATTTACGGACATGTCTTCCTCATGATATGTGACCAAACATAGAATGTCTGGAACCATACAATTGTTTGTTGAACCAATCAGGATAGCGTATAGTTTCATTTCTCCGCAGTATGATATATTCTTTATGTTACTATGCAATCCATACACAACTAAAATTTGACTCCGATAATTTAACAGTTCCACGACAGATGAATGCAACGGGAATTTAGTAGAAGCTGTTGAAGTACCATTCGGCACAGTTTTTTCAGGTAACATTATACCCCCTTTAAGATATTAAATGGAATTCAGGAGAAGCTGCTGAAGTATCATTTGGTAAATTTAGCTTTCATTATTTCTCCAGATATTAGTGCAAGAATAAATATCGAGAACCATGGTGCATTGTTATGGTTAAATTAGCAATCAAAATCTAATCCTCTGCTTCCAAATTTCACAATTTTAATATGTAGTATGAGTGGTGTAGAGATAGTTAAGAACCTTTCCGTTGTTAAGCTACTTGACTCTTGCTTCATGTTATTATATCTGTTTACTCTTCAAGCAGCGAGTCATCATCCGTTTATTTTTCAGTATAAAAAAGAATGATTGAATTTGTAGCTTCTGAAGATTTAGAATTTGCAATGATTCTTCTCTCGCCTGTTCTTTTTCAATCTCTCTCTTCCTGGCATCTCGGTTCGTGCTCTAACCCGCTCATGTATGTATGCAAGAAAGTTTTATTTGCATCAATCTGGCATATTTGCTCAAACCAATTCAGAATCTGGTGCGTAGTGTATTTTCCTTACAAAGTCAGGTACCAAGTAATTTTATAATCGATGTAAATTTGATTAATTTCTAAAAATTGAACTTCGGTGGGTGAAATCATACACCCGCACCTTCACCAACCACACATAATACAGTTAATGGCTTAGAAAATAGTATAGGCTGTTTTAACACAAAAACACTTGAGCAAGCTGGGACTTTTCGTACGCTGAAATAACTATTTTCATGTTCCTGGTGAACTTCAGTTTTTTCTTTTCCAACAAATAATAATGCCAAATTGTTTCATTTTTTCATGATTTTATATGTTCTCCGGTGATTTATTTTCACTGTAGGGTCGCTTCATATATAGTTCTCAGTGATGTAAAAGATCACCTGCTTACTTCTATTCGGCCTATGTTTGTATTATATAGGTTCTGTTGCCGAAGTGTAACTCGTATTAAAGTTACATGCATGCTTCATCATGCTATGCACTTAGGTATTTTATCAGGAAGCTATATCTTTTACGGAGACATATATGTTCGTCCTGTTCTATTGCTCCTTTACGACCGGCTTTGCATAGTTCACCTTTCATGGATGAAAAGAAAACTGCCGCATAACACAACATTCTGGAGGTGTTGAAAAATCTAAGGGAAGCAAACACGTCCAATACTAACCGGCTTCGCATAGTTCGCCTTTCATGGATGATTAGAATTTTATTTTCTTCATTCTAATTCTTTTTCCTCATATGTGAGATATCCAAAGAGTATATACCAATATTTTTCTATGAAGACAATATTCCAAATTCGGTAGGGCGTAGGTAAGGAGTCCAATATGTTGTCTGTGGAAATTATTGAAATTGTTAGTGTTATAATGGATTAGAAGGTAACATTAATATCTAGCCCGTGCGAATGCACGGGTTGACGACTAGTGTTACAAGTTATAATCATAAGTTCATACTCATTCACATTCACACATTTGAATTTGAACTCATAGACAACGTGGAATAAGTATTTCCAATATTTTCACAAGTTGAATCCAAAACAATTACTGTATGGTCAAATGATTCAAGAAAATAGAATAAAAATCCTACATATAACTAGACAGATCATTCCCACTAAAAACCCTAGTATACTCGAGAGGAACGATTTCAGTTTGAGCAGAAATTTGCTCTTCACTATCACCCTTGCCGAGATCTCACTTTTCCCATTTTCTTCTCTCTCCTCCTCCCCACCCCTTGAGAGCTCTCACCTCGTCCCCAGGCCAATGTGCAGCCCACTCCGGCGGCACTTCCACTCGGAGATGGTTGAGGAGATGCTCTGGTCACCGTAGTTCATATAGTAGTCTATGTCTTGGTCTTATAATGCCGTTTTGGAGTAGGTCATCGAATCTCATCGGCTAGATCTAGTGCGCCCTCTTGGCATGCGGAGGAGCTCAAGCGAGGTATCTCCGTCAATAAAGTCGTCTTCCATTCATGTTGCCTGATGCAGTCGTCAGCGCGCGGCAGCTGTCGCGGTGAACCGACTCGGTCGCGTGCTCCCATGGTGACAGATGCACCGTGGGCACCAAGCTGTAGACAACCTTTTCAACAAGCTCGTTGTGGCCTGCGGATCTACTGGCGGTTGTAGGGGATTATAGTCCTTTTTGTGGATGCCGCCATCATTGACTTAGTCGCTTGCCACCATGACCACCCTCACCCTCGTTAATCCCATCCTATTCCCCTTCTCTTGCTCGGCGGTGACTTGTTCCCCTTCTATTGATCTATTGATCGGTGATGTCCCTATTGCCTTCTCTAACTTTTACTGTGGAAAATGTCTCTAATCGAAACCGAGGCGGGCTTGTCCCCTCCATAGGCCTCCCGGTGACCTACCGGACATCTCAACGACCCGCCCGAGGAGCAAGAGGTCGACGCCGCGAGGCTGAGAGTGTAAGGATGTTACTTATAGGAGAAGTACTTGAGAGCACCCGATGATGGAGGCATTGTGAGCCTTTTGTCTATGGGTGAAGCAAAAAGGTTATATGGGATGATTGGATCTATATGATGTATGCATTTAACATGGAAGAATGCCCAGCCGCATGATATGGACAGTGCCATGATTTTTTTTTCGAATTTTTGGTATTGAAAAATCTACACACTCGTAGATCTCGACATTATCTACATATTGGATTTTTGTTTAGATTTTCTTGGAACTCAAAAATGTCGATTTTGAATTAAAAAATGAGCTACATGGAGCTTATACTCCATTTGCACCCTCCGGCGATCATAACATATCTAATCTTCCGAATACGTGGCCACCCTTTCGTCTCCCCCCCCCCCCCCCCTCTCTCCGCTTGACAGTCCTCTCTTTTCCCCCGGGCCAAACGGAAGCCCTCTCCGGCGGCGCTGCCGGTCGGAGAGGGTAGAGGCGACGCGTCAGTCGTTGTACCTTGTATAGTAGCGTAGTCTTGGTCCCCTAGTGGCGTTTGGGAGTACTTCGTTGGATCTTTTTTCCGAAATGGAGTTCATTGGATCTAGTGCGTCCTTAGCTTGGCTTTCTTTGATGTGCTGCTCCGGTGGCGGGAATGGGGCAAGTGGAGGAGCTCAAGCTAGACATCTCCGTAATAAACTCGTTCTCTCTTGCTGCCTGATGTGGTCGGTTGCGAGTGGCGGCTGTGTCGCGACAAAGCGCCTTGTTGTGAGCTCCCATGGTGGGAGATGCACAGGGGGTACGATGCTCAAGGAAACTTCTAAATAAGCTTGTCGTTAACTCAGATCTCAACACCTACCGAAGAACACCACCACATCACAGAAAATATTTCGAGCTATGTTTGTCAAGAAAAATCGTGGTGTAAAGGATAATATCCGGCTCAGGATACCAGATGTAACGTTGCCTAACCAAATGGCAACACGCCAAATAGAAACTGGGGAAAGATCACTCAGATCTAACGAGATTCAATGAACTTGTTTGCTTGTTTTAAAAAATGAACTTGTTTGAGTGTGTTGACACACGAACATGTCACGTGTACCCGCGGCACCGAGGGAGATGCTCTGCAACTCACTCCGCGGGAGGCTCGCCGGAAGCGCGATACGCAAGACAGTCCGGCGGGCGTTTTTTACACCCGAAACCCTGCTTGCCCGGGAGGGACCCCGTCAGGGCTCGCGGCGGCTATGGGCTGCCCTAGGTCGGCCTGACCGCGCCTAGAGCCTCGTGGATTCGCAACCTCCAATCTTGAAGAACGGCGAAGAACAAGAAGAAAGATACAAGGGAGAGGGATAAAAAGTAGATGAACACGAAAAAATAGTAGATGTGTTTGTTCGATTGGTCTTGGATCAATCGGCCGTCACCCCTCATGTATATAAGAGGCGGTTGGACTTCCCATGCAAGAAAACGACTTGGATCCACGTCCAAAACCCTAATTTGGGTCCAATTCGGATGGCTGACCCGAACTTTCCAAAATTGTTCGGTCCAAAAACAGGCTGCACCTTGCGGGTCGTTTTTGAGGCAGTTACCGACCTCGGATCTAAATCTTGTAAAAATAGAAATTGTTCGTCTCAAAAAAAAGAAGAACTTTCGTTTTATACGTTTTTCCATTTGACTTCATCTGGACTCTTTAAATTCAGTCGGGAGAAATTCGATTCGTTTTTTAGCCTTTCCGGGTTGCTCGCACCCGAGGGCAGACAATGTCTATGGTAGGGCGACCTGCCGATGCCCAGCGCCCCTGCCTGCTCGCCCGAGGACAGACCATGTCTATGGTTATGTGTCCTCTATATTTTGCCTCCACAAGTTGCATACGACCTTGGATGAAGACGACTCCAAAACCAATATTGTATGTCGTGAGAATATGCACAACTTCCGTGTTAGGCACTTTTTCATACGAGGTCATCTTCACAGTGATATCGTGCAATTCTCTGTATGTTGTCATCCGGCTCATCTTTGAGTCGTTTTGGCGCACCGCACCGCTGCCCTACTACACCGCATTGCCGTCGCGCCTTCTTGTTCGTTGCTCTCCTTGTTACCGAGCTGCCACGGCAGCGTTCTTGCCCATTCTCATGCCGCGAATCCGATCCGGGTCCTTGCCGTGTACCTGCTGTCGTTAGCCACTGTCGCGGCAGCATTTTCCTTGATTTCTCTACCGCGAACCTGAAGGAACGAGGTTCTCCGCCATGCGCTCGCCGCTGCCACGACAACCACTCCACCGTTTTCTCTGTCGTGGCTTGCCCGTGCACCCGATGCTGCCGAATTGTCATGGCACCGTTTCAGTCCATTCTTCTGCTTCGATACATTTGCATCCCAAGACCGAAACTCCGACAATGAGCCAAATTTGACCGTTAACACATGCCCCCCTGTGTTTTGGTAAAGCTTGCGTGCCAAAAAATAACTTGCACCATCACGCTGCTAAGGACGATGCCAACACTCCATCGGCCATGTGTGTCAGGGCGATAATACTTTATCGTATGCTCGGGCTGTACGTCACCTGAACTTTTGACTCGGATCCTGCAGATAAGAAAAACATATTTCTTCTAACCGTCCATCCGGTTTGCACTAAATCCTTTGTAAGTGGTCGACTTAATAATCAAGTCGTCCTTACTAGTATTGGCAAAACTGAGCACCGACTTTCAGGGAGGAGATAAAGCCATGAAGAGTACCTCTAGCCAGATGTCGGCTTTGTCAACACAATGCATGCTCAGGGCGATATGTAAATATCGGTCATGCGTCCTCATCTTAAACGGCCTGGAGAACCCGCCCACCAAAGTGTGAACCGCCGAAATAGATCAGATGTTTCGGCTGGGGATAAATTGTGAGGTGCTAATTTTGATGGTATAGTTGAAAAACATGGACGACGCGCCGCCTGAGGTCTCCTATAGTGAGATGAAGATCGCCGGCTTCGCCTGCCTTTCTTACCATCAAGTAGATAGATAATTCAGTGGTCAATCCTATCGTAGAGGCTTGATGCGCCGAACTAGGTTGTTTTTGGTGGTCTCATATCGTTGTGCCACCAAGCTAGTATTGTTCTTTTGCTACAAAATGCCAAGTGCGTGATGATTTGATTTAGTTGCACGCTCTCATGAGCACTTTTGTTATTTCATTTTCTGTGCAGTGAACTGATTAAATAGCACATCTGTCCATAGTATACTTAGAGCATCTCTAACAGATGCTATGTTTTAGCATTGGTGCACTAAAAACCGTTTTCCAGGCACGATCGAGAGGCCAAAAAAATTCATCCAGCAGATGCCATAAACTGAGCCCTATCGTGAAGCTTTCCCAAATTTTGCCCCTTTGTGCCTCATATTTGGGGCAGAGAGGAACCGCGCGCAAATTTTGCCCCCTCTGTGCCTCATATTTGGGGCAGAGAGGACCATGCGCGGCACCTGCCCTTTCTCTCAAATCCCACGCGCGCACGGTAACTGCAAAAGGGAAAACTTTTCTCCCTTCCCCGCCTCCTCCCCTGCAGCCGAGGCCCCACCAAATCGCCTGGGATGGCGTTGGACGCCCGACGTCGCCATGAATCGGGATGTGAGCAGCGCCGCCGCTGGTGTCAATCTGGCCTCCCCCAACGCCGTGAGCTGCGGTGAGCTCGCCTCCGCTGACCTACATCGAGGTTGCCTCAGGTGCCCGCGCCGCCGCTCGTCAAACTCCGCATTGGCCGCGACAACCTCCTGCCACCGGCTCGACTTGGTGTTTGAGGCGAGCTTTTTTATTTTGTTTTTATTTTTCAGAGATTGTGGTGGCAATTTAGAAGTCGATAGAGGTTTTTGCATTTGTAGATGGTGTTGTTTGACAACACCACGTCCGATGAGGAGTTCAACGTCGAGGAGGAGGAGGAGGAGGAGGAGGACATTTCTATGCTCTTGTTGTTGCACAAGAACAAGAAGACGAAGCATGGAGGTTCGGTGATGGGCCGAGAGTACATTCAGAGGCAGCGGCTTGAAGACATGCCAAGCTCATGACCTACTACTTTGTTTACAGACCGGTGTTTTCCGAGCGGTACTTTCGACGCCGATTTAGGATGGGGCTTGATTTGTTCAAGCACATCGCCGAGTGTGTGCAGTTGCACGACAAGTTCTTCGAGCAGAGGAGGAATTGAGCGGGAGTTCTTGGGCATAGCACCTACCAAAAGGTGAGAGCATCTCCACCGGGGGCCTCCAAGTGACCCCCCAAAACCCAATTGGGGGTCCAGACGCGAAAATCGCCCACCAGCGGCACCCCCCAAAGGGTCGTCCCGAGCGAAATCGTGTCCGGCACCCCCGAAAGGGCCTCCAAGTTTGGAGGCCCTCTCGGGGGTGCCGGACACTACCCGGACATGGCCTCCGACATGGGTGGCCCGCCCGTCATAGGCACAGCGCCCGCCTGGCCATGGGTTTAAGGCGTCGTGCAAGAGGACGTTCCGCCCGCGTTAATGGCGACGCGTTTCCGCAGGCGACGAAGGGACGGGACGACGATGCGTCTCCCGCACGCCTCGCATTTACGGCGGTGCCTGCTAAGCGCCCAACCTTTCCCGGCTTCCCAAGCGGCGCAGTGGCGGAGACGTGTCGCCGCCATTAACTCCGACGCGACGCGTGCTCACCCACCCGGCACTTCCCGTCCTGAGCCACCGCTTCCCGCCTCGGTTTCCCGCCTAGACATTGGCCGGCTATAAAGAGGCCCCCGCCGTGCAGCCATTTCGCCACATCAGCACCGACGCTCATCGTAGCCATTTGAGCACATAGTCCAGCCGTAGCCATTTGAGCACATAGTCCAGCCGTAGCCATTTGAGCACATAGCCATGCCTCGCCGGCTCGTCACGTCATGGGCCACGCTCACCCAGGCAGCACGCCGTGCCCACGGCGCAGGAAGACGCCGCCGCCCACGACGAACATCCGTTCGACTGGGCGGATGTGGACGACGTCGACGAGCAGGAGGAGCAGGAGCCGGTGCAGGACCCGTACCCCGTCCAGGAGCCGCTGGCGGAGCTTGACGAGGTGTCGCCGCCGCCGCAGCAAGCGCTCCCGCCGCCGTTGTGGCCTGACCAGGTGGTTGCCGCCAACTCGTTCGAGAGCTGGCACAACGAGCAGGCTAGCCGCCAGGTCAGGCTTGACTACGGGGAGGTTGGGAACGCCGTGGAGGCCGCAATCATGCTGGCATCCATCCTGAGCACGGAGCGCGACGAGCGTTGTCGCGCCTTCATGGCCGCCGAGCGGGCGGCGTACGAGCAGCTCAACGCCCAGGCGGAGGAGCCCACGCAGCAACAGCTCATCGCCCAGGCGGAGGAGCTAGCGGATGCGGCCTCCCGGCTGCGCGCCGAGCGGGAGGCGCACGAGGAGTTGAACCAGCTGCGGGCGGAGAGGCAGGCTCGCGGGAGGCAGACGCAGGCAGCGTCGGCGGCGGAGAGGGATGCCATGCGCCGGGCGGCGAGTCAGCTCCGGCAGGAGAGGCGTGTGTGCTCCCGCTTAGCCCAGAAGGCCGCGCACGACGGCGAGGCTGGCCCGAGCGGTGGCGTTTAGATTAGGCTTTAGTTTTAGTTTAATACGGGTCAATCTAGTTTTAGACCGTGGATGCCTTTCACTCGTCACCGGGTCATTGCGCGCATGCATGAACAAGCTAGCGTGACGAGTCGCAAACGTATGCACTTCGTCTGCATCCATGCATGAAGTAGCTCATTTTTCCTGCATTTCATGGATAGCTACCTGCCGTTTTGAGAAATTTCATTCTTCTTTTTATTTTTGTACGTTGTAATTTGGCAGCTCGTAAGGGCAGCGAGTAGTAGCAACTTTCCGAAAGCGTGGAAGATTATACATGATGTAATTTACATAGTTACATACATATGATGAGTTGCATTGCGTGTATATGTAATTATGTACGCAGCTGGTTTGCAGAACCCGCCCCGAAAAGCTGATTTTGAAAAAATAATTTTTAAAGGATTTATAGAATTAAAGATATGATAAAATACTCAAATTTCTTAGTCCAAATTTGAGCAATTTAAATTTCATCAAAATTGTAATCTAACGGTGTCATTGTATTCTAATTATCCAAGGTTTCCAGAAAGGTACAACTTGTAAATTTTAGATAGATAGAATAAAAGATATGGATTTTTGAAGTTTCAAACATTTTCTGCATCAGACCGATACAACGACACGTCGGCAAGAATACGTGGTCAATCCCATTTCGGACCATAAGCGGACGTACTGAGCAAGTTTAGGGACTGTATCGAATCATTTTGTGAGTTCAAGGACCGTTTTGGACATGGCCAACAAGTTTAAGGACCGTGCATGCATTTCACTCTTATTTTTATCTGACATGGATGGTCGCTTGATCGGCGTATTGATTCTCCATAGGCGTCTGTGTTCGTCATACGCATTGGCGTTTTACTTATACATGATTGTAATTCGTCTGGTGCTACTTTTTATTTTTTTTCGTAATAAATCTCTTTATCAAAGAAAATGCAGTGACCTGACAAGGTTTCACTACAAACTAATGGCTCGACAAGAGTTGGCGTTGGATGACAAAAATTTGTCTGCCACGAGTTTGATAAGATTTGGCTAGCTATTTATGTTGTGGCAATTAGTTAGTGGTCACGGCCTAAACAAACATTAGTGTTCCAAGACTGTGACAGTGAACCAAACAGTAGCGATTATGTGTTCAAGTATAGCAATGAATCAAAAAAGAGTATAGCAAGGAATAAATCAAAGGCCAAGCTTCTGCCGCCAATACTTAGGGATGGCTACTCTCACGTGGAATCGAAGGCGTGACAAAAGAAACCAGTTAGAGCAAGATTCTACCGACACATCGGGATGGCTACCCTACAGCAAAGTAGGTACTTTGGAGTGGCTCTCATTTTCATCTTTGTTTATTTTGAGGACCATTTTTCAACTTGCAGGGCTTTGACACATAGACAGTTCCTGTCGGGAAGCTATCTCGAAGGAGACCGGAGTTGCCTTCAAGGTGCCTATACGACATATTATTCCCTTCGAAAGATGTTAAATTTGTGCCAACGAATCATTAAGTAAGAGATTGATCCTTTGGTAAAGTGACCGAGTATGATGTCTTCTCTTTTTCTTAATCTTTTTTGTTTGGGACAGAGATAGAACCCTCTTGGAATAGTGGACCCAAAGAGCCCATTCTAAAAAAATGAAGGAACTCTAAAAGCTAGAAAACTTTAAATTAATAGTTCTAAAATATTGAGAGAAAAATGTAAAAAATACCCAACAAATGATTTAAACACAAAACATTAGGAAAAAAAATCAGATTCCAATGTCATAGTTTATCTCGATGTATTGCAAGACTTCTTATAATTATAAAAAGAAAAACTCCATGCAAGTCAAACAATTGATTTTTTTGTAAAGGGAATATATTAATCTTGATATTATATCAATTATATCCAACCTTTGCGACAACATAATGATTAGATCATATATAGACATTAAGGATGCACACAACTAAAAAAATAAAAGATTGAGAAAAAAAGAAAACAAAGACCCCGCCGAAGAAATCCGAGACTCGAATCCGGAAAAACTTCTAAAAAACGCCGTCTTCAGGAAGGTAACAGTGTATAAAACTCGTTGTCCGGTCTAACCAGAATGGTTAGAACCTGGGTTTTCACCCTGGAGCAGGTCCAAATATCTTCTGACAATGCCTTCAACAAGGAAATGACTAGGAAGCCACCATTGCCAGGTACAACCACCGAAGGTCAAATCTAGGGTTTTCACTCGGAATACGAGACACGGTTCTCAAAGAGTCAAAGAGTACTGCTAAATGCGAAGTATGCAAGTGTCACCGTCCCAACTCGTCAAGAAAACTACCGCAAACGTCGATCGTCCGGCACAAATACTTCTCTCGACCAGCTGCCAGTACTCCATATGATCTTCTCGATTCGACACGAGCATGCGAGATGAGATCTCCATAGCCTATAGCCCTATACGGACTTCTTTAAACACCCATGATGCCCATCAACACCTGTGTAATCCCAGCAAAGAAGATGTCAAGGAAGACCCACGGTGGATGGAGGTCCCATTAGCCATGGGAAATATCTTTACATCGGGCCACACTCTCGTGTCATGGGCAGAACATATGCGAAGATCCCACTGCGTTGCCTACCTCGGAAGAAGAGCCGCCGCATGTAGATTCTAACCATGGGCAAATTGATGTGCACTTATCCTGGCCGGACTAGCCCCCGCGACGGATCACGAAAGATGCCCGATTGGCACCAGGATCGGTAGAAGGTGCACCGCAGCCATGTCGGGATCCCCACCTCTCGATTCAATCCAGCACCGTTGTAAAAGATTGCACATGGTGGCGGCAACAGCGTACACTAGGGCCACCGAGAGCTTGGATTTATTAGAGCATCTCCACCGGGACTCCAAATTCGTGTCCAACACTCCCAATTGAGGCACCCCGTGTCCGGCCAATTGGAGGGTGCTGCCCATAGCGGTGCACCCCCAAACGACACTAGTTTTGAGCATTAGATCGAACACCTTGCGGGCGCACGAACCGCCGCCGCGTCGCTTCGGAACACGGCGGTTCGTGTGGACGTGCAACCGCCGCTACGTCGCTTTGCAGAAATATAACCATCATCGCCGGCCACACGTCGCTCACATTCTCTCCATGTACAACCGCTCACATCTCACTCGCCATGTCGTCGCATGAGAAGAAGGCCGTGCTGCCCGATCAGGAGGAGGAGAAGGAGGCCGTGTTGGTTGCCGATCAGGAGCAGGCGGCCGTGGTGGTCGCCGATCAGGAGCAGTAGGCCGTGGTCGCCGCCGATCAGGAGGCCGAACAGGAGCAGGACGACGACGAGGCGGAACAGGACGACGAGTCCGCAACTCCATCCCCGGCACGTCCTGCTTCCTCACCGTGGGAATCTTGATCCCCGTGGCCGTCCCGTGTGGCTGGCGCATACGAAGGACCTGCCGTCCCCAGGCACCAGAACCGAAGTGGCAACCGAGAACTCCAGACGCGGCGCCGGCGGACGACGGCCCTGGAACACCGCCACCCATGGCTGACTCCGATGACGAGGAGTAGTTTTCTTAATTTCTAGTTGTAATCGTACGTAATAAGTAGATTCATGCATTAATAAAAGTCTCGAATGGTTCCGGCAATCAAACTGTTCAGCCGCGCCGGATTAGAAGTACCAAATCACGGCCATGACATAGTTTCGACCGCGCTGGAGAACAAGTCTCCAACGCCGGCCATCAAAAAAGGTTCGACCGCGCCGGAGAACTAGTCTCCAATGCCGGCCATCAAAAGGGCGCCCCCCGGCGCAATGGTGCATGCTGATCACGCGTCGGCTTCCTCCTCCTCGCCCTCCTCGCCTTCCTCTTCGAATTCATCGAGCGCCGCCGCTTCGGCCGCCGTCTTCTCAGCCTGAATGCGCCTCCGTTCGGCCATGAAGTAGGCCTTCTGGTTGGGGCTCATGTCGTTCGTGTTGGTGGCCATTAACATACGCTCCTCCTTCTTCTCCTGGGCCTTGAGCTTGGTCCTTTGCATCTTGAAGTAGAGCGCCCACTTTTTGTCGGACGCGGCTTGTATCTTCTTCTTCTCGGCACTCGACGCGGCCACCTCGGCAACGTAGAGCTTCACCGACTCTTGGATGCTGCCCGAGACCGCCGGCTTCTTGCCAGCCCTGGCGGCCGCCTTGCATGCCTTGACTCCCATCTCTGGACGGTCGCCGCTCGCGGCCGGCAGCGTTCTTTCATCTCCCTCGGTGGTATCCTTGACATGGCGCTTCCACTTCGGGCAGTCTCGAAGCTTCTCCCAGCAATGCATCAACTTGTATGGCTTCTTACGATCCATCTCCAAGTCGATGTACATGTAGCCGGCATCGTTCAACTACACGAACAAAAAACAAGTCAAGTATGCTTGTAAACATGGCCGGTTACAAGTAAGCCGCAAGTTAAGTTAACTGGCTAACCTTGTCGGTGTCATTCTTGCCACTCTCGTCTCTATTCATGATTTGCTCATGCCAACCATGAAACTTGCTAGTGAGAGTCGCTATGATGCCCCACCGACTCTCAACCGATTTGGTATTGCGATTGGGCAAATCAACATAAGGTGGATATGACCTTCTTTCCGTGTAGTCCTTATGTATGCGTGCCAATAGGCATCCCTCTTTTGGTTGGCGCCCTTCGTGCCGCACATGCTCACGTTCATCCACGACTCGCACAACAACTTGTCCTCCGTGTCGCACCAAGTCCGGCCTCTGTAACCTGCCTTCCTGCCGCCATCCTCCTCCTCTTCGCCATCCTCTTCTTCACCCTCCCCTTCCTGGCCCTGGCCGTGGTCGCCATCCCCTTCGTCGCCTTGGCCGAACTGATCTGTGTCGGCGTGGACGTAGCCACCACCGGCGATCATTTCAGTCATCACCTCGACACCAGCATCCTACGCCACAAAACAACAATTTGCATCCAGCCTCCGACAATAAATCCACACAACAACAATTTGCATCCGGCTGCTCGCAATAAGTGCGCCCAACAAACAATCAGCCAGGGAACATAATAAATGAGAGCGGATCAGGAAGATAAATAGCACGCACCTGGCCGAGTTGGTTGGCCGCGTTGCCGAAGAGGAGGCCGTGGGGAGCAGTCGCGTCACCGCTTGTGGCTGCTGTCCGCCGCAGCGCCGGCGATTCGCTGAACATCAACGACGCCTCGTTCTGATCGATGCCCTCGTCGGGGGAAAGCCGCGACTGCTGCGTCGGGTAGCCGGAGGTCTCCTCAAAGAAGGTCAGGGCAGACGGCGACCCGCAAAAGACGCTGGCGCCCCCTGGGCTCGAGTTGCTTTGGCTCATGGCGATCAACATCTCGGCGGCATCAGCCGCCTTGTCCCTCGCCTTCAGTCGCCTGACTTGCCGAAGGTGGGAAGCGGCTGTGCGCAGCTCGGCCTGGCTTAGCGACGCCTTGGCCACTGGTGGCTCTAAGTTGACGAGGGAATATCTCCCCGGCAATAGTGCCAGAAACAATGCTTGTACGTCACACGTCAGTTGGGAACCCCAAGAGGAAGGTATGATGAGTGCAGCAGTAAGTTTTCCCTCAGTATGAAACCAAGGTTTAATCGAACCAGTAGGAAAACGAGGTTTGCTTCGAAGGTGTTGGTGAAGGAGTGTAGTGCGGCGCAACACCAGGGATTCCGGTGCCAACGTGGAACCTGCACAACACAATCAAATTACTTTGCCCCAACTTAACAGTGAGGTTGTCAATCTCACCGGCTTGCTGAAAACAAAGGGTTAAACGTATCGAATGGAAAATGATGTTTGTTTGCATAAAACAGTAGAGAACAATGATTGCAGTAGATTGTATTTCAGATGTAAAAGAATGGACCGGGGTCCACAGTTCACTAGTGGTGTCTCTCCAATAAGATAACTAACATGCTGGGTAAACAAATTACAGCTGGGCAATTGACAATTGATAAGTGCATATAACATGCATGTGTGAGCTGTGGTGTCTACTATGAGATTCATTTGGGCATTACGACAAAGTACATAGACCGCTATCCAGCATGCATCTATGCCTAAATAGTCCACTTTCCGGTTAACATCCGTACCCCTTCCAGTATTAAGTTGCAAGCAACAGACAATTGCATTAAGTAATGTGCGTAATGTAAACAATACATTCATCCTTGAATAAAGCATTGCTGTTTTACCCCTAGTGGCAACAACACATCTACAACCTTAGAACTTGCTGTCACTATCCCAGGTTAAATAGAGGTTGAACCCAACTATCATGCATAAATACCCCCTCTTGGAGTTACAAGTATTCACTTGGCCAAGGCTTCAACAAGTAACGGAGAGCATGCAAGATCACAAATGACATAGACATGATAATATAATATTCAGCTCCACATAGGTATCAATATAAGTCAGATCCCAGCAAACACAACATGTAGCATTACAATAAGATGATCTTGATCATGATAGGCAGCTCACAAGATCTAAACATGATGGCACAAGTGGAGAAGACAACCATCTAGCTACTGCTATGGACCCATAGTCCAAGGATGAACTACTCACGCATCACTCCGGAGGCGGGCATGGCGATGTAGAGCCCTCCGGTGATGATTCCCCTCTCCGGCAGGGTGCCGGGAAGAGCTTCAGAACCCCCCGAGTTAGGGTTGACGACGGCGGCGGCAGCGAATATGTTCTGGATGAAAGGCTCGGTGTTTTAGGGTTTTCGCGTCTCGGGGAATAAATAGGCGAAGGGGCGATGTCGGCGGACCCCCGAGGGGCCCAAACCACCAGGTGGCGCGGCTGGGCCCACCCGCGCCGGTGGTTTGGCCACCTCGTGGCTCCTTCGTCTCTCCTTCGGACTCCGTGTACGTGCTGGAAAAATAGGGACTTGGCCTTTTGTTTCGTGCAATTCCGAGAATATTTCCAGAAGTAACTTTCTGAAACCAAAAACAGCAGAAAACAGGGAACTGGCACTGTGGCATCTTGTTAATAGGTTAGTCCCAGAAAATGCATAAAAGTGATACGAAGTGTATATAAAACATGTAGCAAATGGTATAATATAAGCATGGAACAGCAGAAATTATGGATACGTTGGAGACGTATCAAGCATCCCCAAGCTTAGTTCTACTCGTCCTCGAGTAGGTAAAACGATAACAACAAATAATTTCTGAGGAGACATGCTTTCACACAATCTTGATCAATATATTGCAAGGCTCATGTCATGAATGAAGTGACTCAAAGCAATGATCTATAGTTTGCTAACAAATAGATAAAGAGTAAACAATGAATCATATAAGCAAAAACTTTTCATGAATAGTACTTTCAAGACAAGCATCAAAAAGTTTTGCATAAGAGGTAACTCATAAAGCAATAGATTCAAAGTAAAAGGCATTGAAGCAACACAAAGGATGATTAAGTTTCAGCATTGCTTTCAACTTGTAACATGTATATCTCATGGATAGTTGTCAACATAAAGCAATATAACAAGTGCAATAAGTAAATATGTAAGAATCAATGCACACAAAGTTGACACAAGTGTTTGCTTCTAAGATAGAAAGGAGTAGGTAAACTGACTCAACATAAAGTAAAAGATAGGCCCTTCGCAGAGGGAAGCAGGGATTAAATCATGTGCTAGAGCTTTTTAAGTTTTCGAAAGCATATAGAGAGCACAAAATAAGTATTTGAGAGGTGTTTGTTGTTGTCAACGAATGGTAGTGGGCACTCTAACCCCCTTGTCAACCAGACTTTCAAGAGCGGCTCCCATGAAGGACGTTATCTCTACCAGCAAGGTAGATCATCCCTCTTCTCTTTTGTTTACACATGTATTTTAGTTTCTTTATAGATGACACTCCTCCCAACCTTTTGCTTACACAAGCCATGGCTAACCGAATCCTCGGGTGCCTTCCAACATTCACATACCATGGAGGAGTGTCTATTTGCAAAATTAAGTTGCTTACTGATAAATCAGGGCAAAACATGTGAAGAGAATTATTAATGAAAGTTGTAATTAATTGGGGCTGGGCACCCCGTTGCCAGCTCTTTTTGCAAATTATTGGATAAGCGGATGTATATGCCACTAGTCCAGGTGAAAGTCTGTCAGAAGTAAATGACAAGATTGAAAGATAAAACACCACATACTTCCTCATGAGCTATAAAACATTGACACAAATAAGGAGTAATAAAGTTTTGAATAGTTTAAAGGTAGCACATGAAATATTTACTTGGAATGGCAGGAAATACCACATAGTAGGTAGGTATGGTGGACACAAATGGCATGGGTTTTGGCTCAAGTTTTGGATGCACGAGAAGCATTCCCTCTCAGTACAGAGTTTAGGCTAGCAAGGTTGTTTGAAGCAAACACAAGTATAAACCGGTACAGCAAGAATCACATAAAAACATATTGCAAGTATTATAAGACTCTACACTGTCTTCCTTGTTGCTCAAACATTTTACCAGAAAATATCTAGACCTTAGAGAGAACAAATATGCATCCCAAGTCTCAACAAGCTCTACGGTAGTTCTCCACTACTAGGCTTTAACTACATGATGCAAGAGCTTAAACATGATCTACTTGAGAGCTCAAAACAATTGCAAAGCATCAAATCGAAACAAGACAATGATCTACAAGAATGCATATGTCTTTTCCAATACCAACTACTACATGTAGCATTTTCTTTCTTCCAAACAAACACCAATCAATTTATTTAAACATAAACTCTCCAAATGATAATATAATGCAGCAAGAGAGTATTTATAAACAAGTGCTAACAGCTCGAAGAGATGCATGAAAAACAGGAGCTAAAAGCACTGCAGTAGCTAGTTAAGAATACTCAACAAATATAAGTGAAGAACATGAGTATTCACATGAAAAAGCGGAGCGTGTCTCTCTCCCACACAAGGATTGCTAGGATCCGAATTTATTCAAACAAAAACAAAAATAAAAACACACAGACGCTCCAAGTAAAGCGCATAAGATGTGAAAGAATTAAAATATAGTTTCACTAGAGATGACCTGATAAGTTTGTTGATGAAGAAGGGGATGCCTTGGGCATCCCCAAGCTTAGACGCTTGAGTCTCTCTGAATATGGTTGGGATGAACCACGGGGGCATCCCCAAGCTTAGGCTTTTCACTCTTCTTGATCACATAATATCACCCTTCTCGCTTGATCCTTGAAAACTTCCTTCACACCAAACTCAAGACAGTTCTCATTAGAGGGTTAGTGCATAATCAAAAATTCTCATATTCTGTAATGATACAATCAATCCCAAAGCTTCTGGACATTAGCTACAGCCACCAATGCTTTGTGGAGCAAAGAAATCCACACAAACACAGTAAAAGAGCGAATGCAAAACAAAAGGCAGAATCTGTCAAAAACAGAACAGTCTGGAATGACGAATTTTTTCGAGGCACTTAAGTTGCTCAGATGGATCTGGCCTAAAATAATGAAAGTTGCGTACATATCTCAGGAATATGCGTGATTTTTCTCAGAATTTTTTGAATTTTCTACAGGGAGATAAGCTCAAATCCGTGACAGCTAAAAATCTGTCACTGCGCAGAAATCCAAATCTTGCATCAACTTTCAATATAGAACTTTACTTGGCACAACATTGCGATAAAATAAAGATACAAAGGAGTTGCTACAGAAGTAACAAAACTCCTTGACTCAAAGAAAACAAAAATAACAGCAAATAAAAACGATGGGTTGTCTCCCATAAGCGCTTTTCTTTAACGCCTTTCAGCTAGGCGCAGAAAGTGAAAATCAAGTGTTGTCAAGTGGCAAATCATTCAAATCATCAAAAGCTTCTTCCAACACACAGCTTGTAACAATGGGTATCTTAGATGTTCCTGGAGGTGTTTCATTACCTTTAACCGTACTAAAAGTTTTATCAATTTTAAGCTCATAATGAGTCTTTGGTTTTGGCACTTTAGGAACATACATAAACTTTTGCTCTCTACCCACATAAACTTTCTCCTTTTTAGACTTAAGAGAAGTAAAGGTTGAACTTAAGGTTTCAATAGCTTCCTCTAACTCATCAATTCTATGATTTTGGGTGTCATGGATATTATTATCCTCAAGAACAGTGATTCTTTCATTGATGGTGGCTATTGATTCATTAGTCTTACCAATACAATCAAGAAAATTTGGAAAAAAATTCTCCATAGAGTCTAACTTATTTATAACATCCTCCAAGGTGATCTCAATTTTAATATCTTTAGTGGGTGGTGTTCCTACCAAACTTTCAATAATATTACAGGCTTCTAAAGCAGGAGTACCCAAGAAATTTCCACCTGTAAGAGTGTCTAGAACATACCTATACCAACTAGAGATACCAACATAAAAGTTCCTAAGGAGGATAGTGGTAGAGTGTTTCTTAGTACATCTATGATGAGCATCACTAATTCTATACCAAGCATCTTTCAAATTTTCACCTCCTAGTTGCCTAAAAGAACGAACTTCAACTTCAGGAGCATTCATTTTGAAAAACAAAATCAAACGAATTAAACAAGTAACTAATTTTTTTGTGTTTTTGATAAAGAGAGCAAACAAGACTAAATAAAAATAAACTAAGCAAGACAAATAACAAAGTAAAGAGATTGGGTGTGAGAGACTCCCCTTGCAGAAGCAATTCGGTTTTCCCCGGCAACGGCGCCAGAAAACGTGTTGGTGGCTCTAAGTTGACGAGGGAATATCTCCCCGGCAATAGTGCCAGAAACAATGCTTGTACGTCACACGTCAGTTGGGAACCCCAAGAGGAAGGTATGATGAGTGCAGCAGTAAGTTTTCCCTCAGTATGAAACCAAGGTTTAATCGAACCAGTAGGAAAACGAGGTTTGCTTCGAAGGTGTTGGTGAAGGAGTGTAGTGCGGCGCAACACCAGGGATTCCGGTGCCAACGTGGAACCTGCACAACACAATCAAATTACTTTGCCCCAACTTAACAGTGAGGTTGTCAATCTCACCGGCTTGCTGAAAACAAAGGGTTAAACGTATCGAATGGAAATGATGTTTGTTTGCATAAAACAGTAGAGAACAATGATTGCAGTAGATTGTATTTCAGATGTAAAAGAATGGACCGGGGTCCACAGTTCACTAGTGGTGTCTCTCCAATAAGATAACTAACATGCTGGGTAAACAAATTACAGCTGGGCAATTGACAATTGATAAGTGCATATAACATGCATGTGTGAGCTGTGGTGTCTACTATGAGATTCATTTGGGCATTACGACAAAGTACATAGACCGCTATCCAGCATGCATCTATGCCTAAATAGTCCACTTTCCGGTTAACATCCGTACCCCTTCCAGTATTAAGTTGCAAGCAACAGACAATTGCATTAAGTAATGTGCGTAATGTAAACAATACATTCATCCTTGAATAAAGCATTGCTGTTTTACCCCTAGTGGCAACAACACATCTACAACCTTAGAACTTGCTGTCACTATCCCAGGTTAAATAGAGGTTGAACCCAACTATCATGCATAAATACCCCCTCTTGGAGTTACAAGTATTCACTTGGCCAAGGCTTCAACAAGTAACGGAGAGCATGCAAGATCACAAATGACATAGACATGATAATATAATATTCAGCTCCACATAGGTATCAATATAAGTCAGATCCCAGCAAACACAACATGTAGCATTACAATAAGATGATCTTGATCATGATAGGCAGCTCACAAGATCTAAACATGATGGCACAAGTGGAGAAGACAACCATCTAGCTACTGCTATGGACCCATAGTCCAAGGATGAACTACTCACGCATCACTCCGGAGGCGGGCATGGCGATGTAGAGCCCTCCGGTGATGATTCCCCTCTCCGGCAGGGTGCCGGGAAGAGCTTCAGAACCCCCCGAGTTAGGGTTGACGACGGCGGCGGCAGCGAATATGTTCTGGATGAAAGGCTCGGTGTTTTAGGGTTTTCGCGTCTCGGGGAATAAATAGGCGAAGGGGCGATGTCGGCGGACCCCCGAGGGGCCCAAACCACCAGGTGGCGCGGCTGGGCCCACCCGCGCCTGGTGGTTTGGCCACCTCGTGGCTCCTTCGTCTCTCCTTCGGACTCCGTGTACGTGCTGGAAAAATAGGGACTGGCCTTTTGTTTCGTGCAATTCCGAGAATATTTCCAGAAGTAACTTTCTGAAACCAAAAACAGCAGAAAACAGGGAACTGGCACTGTGGCATCTTGTTAATAGGTTAGTCCCAGAAAATGCATAAAAGTGATACGAAGTGTATATAAAACATGTAGCAAATGGTATAATATAAGCATGGAACAGCAGAAATTATGGATACGTTGGAGACGTATCAGCCACCGGCACCGAAAGCTCCAGCGGCTCCCGCTTCATTGCCTTCTTCTTCGGCTGCGACGACACCGGCGGCTTGCGACCCCCCTTGGTTTCGAGAGGCCGACGGCCTTTGGCGGCATGGTGGCAGAAGGCGAGGAGCTCGCGGCGGTGGCGCAAGGGTTTGGGAAATGGAGGGAAGATTGGGAATTTGGGCGCCGGGGGCGGCAATGTAGAGGAAGGGGAATTGGGCGCGGCACGCTGTGCCTACGACGGGCGGGCCCGCCACCCCTGTCGGAGGGCATGTCCGCCCCATGTCCGGCACCCCGAGAGACCTCCAAACTTGGAGGCCCTTTCGGGGGTGCTGGACGCGAATTTGCTCGGGGCGACCCTTTGGGGGGTGCCGCTGGTGGGCGATTTTACCGTCCGGACCCCCATTGGGCCTTTGGGGGGTCACTTGGAGGCTCCCGGTGGAGATGCTCTTATGGGCACCCCATCGCCGCCGACGACCTCCTCCACGGCGGCAGAGAGGGAGGACCTAGCAGCGGTGATCTAGGGTTCCCTCTAGCCGCCCTAGAGGGGCGACACGACGTCGTTTCTATTCTTGCCTCTTGATTATTTTCTGTAAGATCTAACCTTATGATAGATTCCCAAAATTAGCATGAAGTTTTTTTGTGAGAATAAAAATTCACGATTCCATAAATCTTTTATTCTGTGAGAATACAAATTTAACCATTCCATAAGTATTTATTTCTACTGTTCTGAAATACTCCGTATGAAATGTAGAATTTGAGCCCTCTACAAAATCACTCAAGATTCCTCTGTCTAGATAGGAGCTTAAAGAGTGTCTCCACCGACGCCCCCGATAGACCTCCCGGTCGGCCAATGAGGGTCCGGACACAAAATCCGGCCCCAACGTCGTTTCCATCGGTCTGGATCGCCTGAAAATGTGTCAGCCATCCCCTTATTAGCCCCCAACTATCGGGGCACCTGAGGGGCGTCGGAATAGACACTGATTAGCGGCCCTGCCATGTTATCCGCACACCGTTACGTTGGGTTAAATGGCGCTTCTCATCAGCCTTCTCGTCTCCCTAGGCGGCGATGCTAGGCGACATGACGGAGGTACGGACCATGCATCGGCTACATTTAATCCAACTTCTCAACTTACCACCCATCGCTTCTCGCCCGTGCCAACGTTTCCGCCGCCTCCAGCACCATTCTTCCATAGCTACACAAGGAGTTGAACCAAACTGTTTATAGGTTATTATCAAACCAAAATCAAATCAGCACTGGATAAAACAAAAAGAATATTTGCAAACCGAAACCAAACAGTAGCCTGCCGAGAGCGCCGAGAAGGACCCAATTGATCGGAGGTCGACAGATGGGTCCAATGTCGCCGATCAAAAAAGAATATCACTTTGGAGAGAAAGCTGGGAGGACGAGGCCAAGCCCAAAAGCCCACAAGAGAACGCCACGGAGATTATTCCCCTACTTTCGTCTCCAATCTCCATCGATCTAGTCCCCTTCCGCCCTCACCTTCTCTGCCCTCTCGCTCTCGGCTCGCCATGTGTGGACGTGAGCTGCAGGCCGCGCGCTATATACGGCTGCTGCGTAGACAACCATGCTACTCGCCGAAGATCCCAGCTCCCCGTGCTCTACCGCCGTGCGCTTCCGGCGACCCGGGAGTTTGCGGTGCCAATGGGGGCGGCACAGTTGCTGGCTTGTGCTCCGTACTCGCTGCGGTGGTGTGGACGGCGGGGGAGCGGCCCCGCGCGGTGAACGTGGGCGCGCTTTTCGACTACGACTCCACCATTGGCCGCGCCGCGCGGCTCGCCATCGAGCTCGCCGTCGACGACGTCAACGCGGACCGCTCCGTGCTCCCGCGGACCAAGATGGACCTCATCATGGCGGACACCAATTGCAGCGGCTTTGTGGGAACCGTACAAGGTTGGTTGCGGTTTTTATTGCGGTTATATTTGTCATTCTTGAGGAACTCGAGTTTCTTTGCTACAGTAGCTACTAGTACTAGTTGAATTCAAGTAAATTTTCTACTTTAGTAGTTGCAGATAAGTTGATTTTCCATGCCATGACATACGAAGATGAGTTGATTTGCTCTGCCATGACACAAAATCATAGTATGGGAAGTTGTTAATTATCGTATTCTGAACTTGTTTAGTTGTGTAGAAAGTTTAGCCTCTGGTAACTTCAGCATATAGTCATTAACAACAACGACGAAATAGGCCGTAGCCCCGCTATATAAATATAGCAAACACCGATACAACCAACAGACTTGCAATGCTGGGGCGGCAGTAAACATACACCCAAAGAAAAGAAAAGAGAAAGAAAAAGGAGACATAGGCGGATCGACTAAACGATGGTGATCCGCAACCACTGCGCCCTCTCCGACAAACTACCACCACGCTCCTAGTATACCGAATCGACGAGTACCAGGCAGCACCTTCAAGAAGGAACGCCACGCTGCTGCCCGGACCAGCGTACTGTCCTAGGGTTTCCCCCGACACAGAGGGAAGCGAACACGGGTAGCCACGACGCCCTTCAGGAAGGAGAGATGCCACCTGGAGGTGGCACCGCGTCGGAGTCGGACGAACCGACAAGGATTTCTCCCGAAACACCCCATCCACAACCCCAAACGATCAGTAACACAGGAGCCCCGCGAGGACAAGCCTCGACACCATCACACTAGCCGCCCACCAACATGCGCCAACGATCCCGAAGCCACCATCGTCGTCTCACCGAAGAAACTGCCACGTGGTCTGCAAGCCGAAGTTGAGGAGTAGAATGACCTGGGTCAGCAGTAACCGCAGCCGGCGGGAGGGACCAACCTCCACCGTCGAAGACGGTAGTCGACCGGACGCGGCCGCAAAGCACACCAGTCCCCGTCAGGTCCGGCCGGGCCCAGCAGGCCCGTAAAGCCCCCATGGGGCACACCAGTCCTAATATAGTCATTAACAACAACGAGAACAACAAAAAGCCTTTACTCACAAGCAAGTTGCATAACCAAGAGATAAAACCGAGTCAACCAACAAATGAAACCACCCACTCGAAGTTGTATACAAGCATGACTCCAACACCAATCAGTACATATCCTGATTCTAGATTGTTCGTATCCTGTCTCCACCTTCACTCTGACCCAACGTGCCTATCTTGACCTCCAAGCCACGTCGTGTCCTCAGCTTCCTTTGTTCAATTCGTGCACAAAATAATTGATTCCGTCCGTGCCTTTGTCGAATCGAAACCACATGACTCCCACCAGGTGCATTCGAATCTCTTCCGGCGGGCGGGCCTCTGTGGTTAAACCGGCCGGTCCGACCGCCTTGAACCCGTCCACACCGCTTTTACGTCATGTGATTGCTTGCTCCAACGGTCGGTTTCGACCGCCCCTCGAGAAGTCTCACACTCTCACTCTCACGGCTTGACTGACCCTCGTTGTCGCGCCCTCAATTTGTCTTGTTCCTTGTCGATGGTGTTCGGCCGCCGCCGACAACTCGATGGTGTTGTCCTTTGTAGCGGCGAGGCCTCGCTCTGCTCTGGTCTCCATTCCGACAAAGGCATGCGTTCCTTAACAACATCATCCCATCACCATTGTCTAGATCACCATTATCCAATATGCAACCTCGCTGATACCCACTTGTAATTATATGCGATTAGTCCATTGCAGAAATTATACGGGAGATGATATTTGTTGCTGAGGTTAAACGATCAACACACATGACCCAAGGGAAATTATTACGAGAGCTCCTCTCTGCATATACTAAATCAACATACTGCAATTGACGGCAAGACCGCCAAGGCCATCAGATATATCTCGACCGCTGCGCCACAGAGGTCCTGTCACCCTTGCCACGGCCCCCCGGCTGTCCCACTTCATGATCTTGTGTCTAGCCTACCAACTTTGGTTATAGCCTATTTTGGCTACCCCCCCGGTGCCTTTATATAACAGCCCCAGGTTACATGTGTTCGACTCAACACCTAACCCTCAGCATATTCCAAGTCTAATTGTAGCCCAAGACACATATTCCAACAGTCAACAAGGGTTTCGCAATGCAGAACAGGATACCGCCCAACAAGGACTCTCTAGTCTAAATTATGTAAAGCACCCCAGCTATCTGCCATTGTCACCAGAGTAGGAAACCATGTCCCCTCACTGGAGATAGCTCACCTGAGAGAGAGCATGGATGATGACACCACTAGAATAATAATACATACTAAGTATAGCACAACCCTGTAGCCAATCTTTGACCTGCAGCACTGCCACCACTGTGTAGAATACCAAGTCGCCAGGGTGCCAAATCTCCAGGGAGGTACATCACCGGTTACCTGCTGATGTCCTTTTTCCTGTCAACCCGATTATAAGAAAGAAACTTATTGGTACTATGGATCACAAATTCTATAATTTATGAGTTATCCCTTGTCCCTTAAGGTGCAAGAAGTATGTGGTAACACACATCTTGTTATTCACTTTCTTTAACCCAACATTATTTTTTCTCTCTGTGAGCATCAACATAAGCAAATTATTTGGACTACTTACAAATGTTTGAAGCATAGCTATTATTCACTTTGTTCATGAGCACTAAATTTCAAACAAAAGCCAAGTATTCTGCTTTCTTGTCTTGTGAGATATGGCAATTCAGTTTCAGTTTATCAACTACAGTTGCTGATTGCTCGTTGCTAGAACAATTCTGATCAATAAATTTTACTTTTGCTGCAGCACTGCAACTTATGGAGAGAAATGTGGTTGCAGTCGTTGGCCCACAATCCTCTGTGATAGGCCATGTCGTCTCACATTTTGTTAATGAACTACATGTTCCGCTTCTATCATTCGCGGCCACTGATCCAACTCTTTCTGCATCAGAGTATCCTTACTTTTTAAGGAGCACCGTAAGCGATCACTTCCAAATGCATGCGGTTGCAAGCATTGCATCTTACTATCAATGGAAAGAGGTGACTGCTATATTTGTTGATGATGATTATGGGCGAGGTGGGGTGTCAGCCCTCGGTGATGCCCTTGCAGCAAAACGTGCCAAAATTTCATATAAAGCAGTCATTCCTCCATATGCTAACAGAGATGTGATCAGTGATATACTGTTTAAAGTAAACATGATGGAATCAAGGGTTCTTGTTGTGCATGTCAATCCTGATACAGGGTTGCGAATATTTTCTATAGCTAACGAGCTCCAGATGATGACCAGTGGCTATGTCTGGATTGTAACTGATTGGCTAGCTGCTGTCCTGGACTCCTCAAGTTCTGAATATCCGGAAAACATGAGTTATATGCAAGGATTAATTATGCTTCGTCAGCACACTCCTGATTCTGATACCAAGAAGAAGTTTGTATCAAAATGGAATATTGCGGCTCGCAAAAAGAAAATTGTTTCTGGTTTGAATTCGTATGGTTTTTATGCTTATGACTCTGTTTGGATTGTTGCCCATGCTATCGATCAATTTCTCAATAGTGGGCAGCAGATCAACTTCTCTGCAGATCCAAGATTGCACGATTCGGATGGAAGCATCACTCTGTCAGCTCTGAAGATATTTGATGGTGGTGAACACTTGCTACAGCAGCTTCTGCTCACAAACTTTACAGGCCTAACAGGTCTAGTTCAGTTTGATTCAGACCGCAATTTGGTACACCAGCTTTTGATATTCTTAACATTGGTGGTACTGAGCCTCGTTTGATTGGCTATTGGTCTAATTACTCTGGCCTTTCTGTTGCGGCTCCTGAAATTTTGTATCAGAAGCCACCAAATACGTCGACAAGTGCCCAGCAGTTGAACAGTATGGTGTGGCCAGGTGACACAACCACTAAACCCAGGGGGTGGGTTTTCCCAAACAATGGCCAGCCTCTGAGAATCGGTGTTCCAAATAAACCAAGTTTCAAGGAATTTGTGGCAAGTGGCAAAGGTCCTGATAATGTGACCGGGTATTGTATTGATATATTCAATGCAGCAGTTAAACTGCTTCCTTACCCGTTCCTTCCAAATTCATATCAATCGGCGATGGTACAAATAATCCTAAATATGATGACATTATTAATATGGTTGCCAACAATGTATGTTCTGATTCTTTACTCGTCTGTTTCATCATTTTTGGTTTAATCGTCGGCATTATAAATCTGGTTTCGATTAATGTATGCCCTAATTATTTTCTCTGCTTCGTTGATCTTTTTGCTTTTAATCCTCTGATTTCCATTTCTTTTCATTGTAGACCATTGATGTAGCTGTAGGCGACTTCGCTATTGTGAAAAATAGAACGAGGATTGCAGAATTTACACAGCCCTATATTGAGTCAGGGATGGTGATAGTAGCGCCAGTGAAACAGTCAACTTCAAGTGCCTGGGCTTTCTTTAAACCATTCACATTAGAGATGTGGTGTGTAACTGGTGCTCTCTTTGTCTTTGTGGGAATAGTTGTTTGGATTCTTGAACATCGGACTAATGAAGAGTTCCGAGGCACTCCACATCAACAAGTCCTAACAATATTTTGGTACGTTTTCGTTTACGTTGCTACCACTAGATGTATTTTATCCTGTGATCATATCTACTTCTGAATGCAAACTATGAATATTAGTAAAGAAAAAAGCTTTATTTATTTATCATAATACAGACTAATCAGTAATATTTTATCTTGGTGATTTCTCTATTTGTTAACTATATACTTCATGCTTCTCTTTCAGGTTTGCTTTCTCAACAATGTTCTTTGCACACAGTAAGTCTGCATAACATGATGGCATGCTAAACTCTTCCATTCCATCTTATTTTCCACTGTGTTGAAGAAAATCCATGTTATTTTTTGCATTAAGTTAATAAAATCTTACTGAAATCTCATCTCAGGACAAAACACCGTAAGTGCTCTTGGGCGTTTCGTGCTGATCATTTGGTTGTTTGTCGTGCTGATCATCAACTCAAGTTACACTGCTAGCCTGACGTCAATCCTCACGGTCCAGCAGCTTGTAACCGGAATAACTGGGCTGGACAATTTGATTGCAAGCACTGTACCTATTGGATACCCGGCTGGAAAGTTCATCAGAAATTACCTGATTGAAGAGCTGAATATTCACGAATCCCGGCTGGTGCCGTTGAACACGATCCAGGACTATGCCGATGCCCTTAATCGCGGACCAAAAAAAGCCGGTGGTGTTGCTGCAATTGTTGATGAAATGCCGTGTGTTGATCTCTTCCTGTCATACCACTGCAACTTCAGAGTAGTGGGTCAGGAGTTCACAAAGGAGGGATGGGGATTTGTACGTACATCATACTTTATATGATTATAGATATTCATTTCAACTTCTCGAGCAGTCTAGTAGAGGAAATAAATTAACCTGCTCATATCTTCTTGTTCCTTGCAGGCATTTCAGAGAGATTCTCCCCTTGCTGCAGACATGTCAACGGCCATCCTTCAACTTTCAGAGACTGGCCAGCTCCAGAGAATTCACGACGAGTGGTTGACGCGGCCAAGTTGCAGCTCCGATGACAGTGGGTTGGGACCAAGCAGGCTGGATCTTGGAAGCTTCTGGGGCCTTTTCCTGCTGTGTGCTATGATCTGCCTCTTCTCTCTTGGGGTATTCTTTGTAAAAATAAGCTGGCAATACAACAGATACTCCAGTTCTGTGGCTGCCGGGGAACCCAGCGAAGCTGCTGCTGAAGTACACCCGGTGAAGCCAAAGCCAAGACGTCTTGATAGCTTCAAAGATCTGATGCATTTTGTTGACAAGAAGGAGGAAGACGTTAAGAAAGAAATGAAACGGAGATCAAGCGATAAAGATAATCATGGTGTGGGATCCTCGGATACACACACTGTCTCTTCAGCATAGAGTTTGCTTCAGACAAAGCCCCAGGTTCTCGCATTGCCAAGATAACACACAGAAGTAGATAAAACAGCGGTATATTGGTAGTGCGCGACAAAGGTCCAGTTATATGCCTAATAGACTGAGCAATGGAGGGAAACAACCTTCTAATCACAAATGAGGAGGATGTTGTCAGAAATTACCCTTGTTGTGCTGTATGTTAGCCCAAGAGCCTGTGTATGTTTATATATACTACTGTATAGTTTTGTGTTTTTATATACTACTGTATAGTTTTGGAATAACTTTGAATATCAGTCAGAGCTTTAAAATAAGTTTGCATATCAATCAATGCATTATTTCGATTGGACGGTTCAGATTTCAAACCGAATGGTATGTTCAAGTATGGACTTATGAACGTGGAGTTACTTGCTTAAACTTGTGGAATATGGACTTCTGTAAGTATGTTATTGCTTGCTCACACTTACAGGAGATGAATTTCATTGTTGTCAGATTCATTTATGTCATCTACATCAATGAAATTCTTGCATCATACGACCTTTGTGAGATGATATCATCTCCTACTTGTTGATTACACTTGAATACCCCACTGCAATGACTGAAGTCATGGAAAATGTTATTTGGTACTATGCAATTTTATCATGGTAAATATTCACTATTAATATGGTAACCACAAGTAGAGGATGTATATATCTATTTGGTGATTTAAAATTTTACATCGTGCCCAAAAAATAGCTCTCATGCCCCATGTATACATCACGAGTTGGGCTGCCGCGTATCAAGCGACAGCCGCGCGCAGCCAGCCGAAACATCATTTTTTTTTCCCTCCCACGCTCAACCCCGCCGCCGCCGATTCCACGGTCTCCAGCCAAATCCCCCGCCACCGCCTATTCCCACCTTCGCCGTGGCCAATTTTGTCTCGCCCCCGCCCACCGCCGCATGACGCTATCGTGCCGCCACGTGTGAGCAGCACTAGCTTCCGTGGGGTGTGGGTCGGTACCTTTGATTCGTCGGAGACGGCCGCCCGCGCCTACGACGCCGCGTGGATCTCTCGCTCAATAAAACTCGAGCTCTGCTTGCACATACTTCGTGTGGTCTTCTCGTAGCTTAGCCATGGCCAGCTCGTCGACCTCCCGATCGGCGGGCAGCCGCTTGGCGCGGCGGTGCTGTCTTTGCTCTTCTGAGGTCGCGAGCTGCACCGGCGGCACGGGCCACTTCGCCTCCCGCCAGGTCACGTCGGGAAAGTTAAGCTATCGTTTTAGTGTTTATTGCCCTATTTTACATCATCCGACGGAAATATAGATAAAGGCGAGATCTACTACTCTGTAAATTTTTAAGACACAATTCATATTATTCTAGGCTACACAAAAATGACAAATCTGGCAAAAATTCGAAATTTTCAGACCGTGCACTGTTCACAGATCCCGCGTATTTCATTTTTGTCCAGTAAAAAATACAACGAATTTGTCATTGAAATTTTGCTCAATGTAAGATCTCAATATTATGTACACCTAGGATTTTTTTCCAAATTCTTTTTAACACAAAAATGCAGATTAATTTTTTTATAGAATACTGCCTCCCTTTCTGGTTTCTGCACGCGAAGCAGTTTTACTGAGTATGGAGGGAAGAGGTGCGACAGGGACTGAGATCCCGTGCCCCGCTCAAGGCAGGGCACGCTGTGCCCTGAGGCCCACGATCCACCATCCGCTCCCCATCCGACGGTCAGAACAGGTCCAAATTTAGATTTCAAAATTAAAACTTTTCAGAAAAAATCGAAAAAATTCCCACGAGTTCTATATGTTTCGTTGTGTGTTCACAAATTTTTAGGATTTCTTTGGATAAATGGTTTACCATTAACTAAATTTTCTGTGTTTTCAACTTAAAAAGCTATTAAATCATAAACCGGTGATCCAAAAAAATCTACAATTTACCACAATACACAACGTGACATATAGAACTCGTGCGAATTTTTTCGATTTTTTCTGAGAAGTTTTAATTTTGAAATCTAAATTTGGACCTGCTCTGACCGTCGGATGGGGAGCGGATGGTGGATGTGAGGCCTCAGGGCACAGCGTGCCCTGCCTTGAGCGGGGCACGGGATCTCAGTCCGTGCGACAGTATTGCAGGTTTGGGTTTGGACGGGACTTGGGCATGGGGGAGAGGATTAATTAGCACAGATTCGTAACTTGCTCAAAGTAGGAAGTGTCGTACAAACGTCGGACGAGAATTGTCGTACGCGAAGCAGTTTCGTTCATGTTATCCATGACAAACATTGAGGAGTCCAACTTCTTTGTCCTTGCTTCCGCCATGACAGACGTCGAGGAATCCAATTTTCTTCCTCGCTTCCGCCACGACAGACGTTGAAGAGTCCAACTTTTACGTCATCGCTTCCACATGAGTCCTTGATCAACCCCCACCACAACGAACCAAATTCAGAGTCTTGTATAACGGCATCGTCGAATTGACCAATATGTATTAGAGTGGTGATGGGAGCTTAGAAACATATAGGGTCGGGTTGAGGGAGAGATAGGAAGACACAACAAATGAAGGGGAGATCAAGAGAGGCGTCGTCGCTAAGGAGGCGAAAAGCTGAAATACCAACCTAAGAGCGTCTCTAGGAGATTCCTTAAATTTAATTTCGCAAAACCCTTTTTGACGACACGGGCTCCTGCTCCTCTTCTTGGTCGCGGCAAACTTCCAAGCCGGGCGTGGCCGCCGCCGGCGAAGGCGGCTACGGAGGCCACGGAGGCGGTGGTAGTGGAGGACACGCAGGCGGAGCTGGGCGTCTGACGGCGAGCGGACGGCGACGGCGACTGAAGGTGATTTGCAGCGGGGAGGTTTTTTTTCTAGGCCAGAGCGCTGCTTTCCCTCTCCCCTTTTGTTTATTTGGGCTTTGGGCCGACTGTTTGTTGCGTTTCAACTGGTTCGAGCTGCTGCCGTCAGATGCACATCGAAGGAACGAGAGAGATCGACGTCCCTCTGCAGTAGTTCTCTGTACGTCAGAGGATCTCGTTCCGTGGTCTGGGTGCCTTCCTAGCTAGCTAAATGTATGCTCTCGTAACACGTGCATGCCTAGCTGCTAGCTAGTATTTGCCTATTTCATTCAGTCTGGCCGTTCGCCGTAGTGTACTCTTGTTGGAAGGGTCGCCGTAAGGATATGCTGATGATGTTCCAACCAAACTGGCCCCTATCCATACTTGAACACAGAGCCCTCCGGGTCTACACCAGTGATGTTGTCTGATCTTTCTGGCAGCTGCGACTATGAGGATCTTGAGAACACGATTAAGCACCGCGGAAGGGCACGGAATCGGCGGATCTAGCGCCAACAGGCCTCCGGCTAGCCGGATTCGTGGCCAATGTTGTCACAAGATCGGGCTGCCATGGTAGATAAGACACCCAAGTTTTTTCTTCATGATTTTCGAAGTTACATACGTGTGCTAAATTTGTAACAAAGGTGTATTTGTTTTGTCGTGAAAGCATAAGCCAGATGTTGCAAAGTTTTTTGGACGTTTGTTATAGTTTGTGTTTTTCGGATTTTCTGATGTTGCATACGTGCATTAAAATTGTAACAAATTCGTATGAATTTTGTTGCGAAATCACACGGCAGATGTTACATGGTTTCTTGGGCATTTGTTACTATTTGGGGTTGTTCAGATTTCTTGATGTTGCATATGTGCTTCAAAATTGTAGCAAACTCGTAAGAATTTTGTTGCGAAATCACATGGTAGATGTTGCAACATTTTCTAGGTGTTTCCAACAAGTTTGTGTTTTTTGGATTTTCTGATGTTGCATACGTGCACCAAAATTGTAACAAACTCCTGCGAATTTTGTTGCGAAATCACACAACATATGTTGCAAGATTTTCTGGGCGTTTTCAACAAGTTTTTGTTTTTTAGATTTTCTAATGTTGCATACGTGCTCTAAAATTGTACCACACTCTTATGAATTTTATTGCGAATCACACAACATATGTTGCAAAGTTTTCTGGGCGTTTACAACAGGTTTGTGTGTCTTATTTTCCGCGTGCTTTTCAAAATGATGCAAGCACATTTTTTGTTGAAATTGTTTGTGCTTTTTGTTTAAATAGGTGGTATTTTTGTTGCAAAAGAAGATGCAGCAAAAACAGTTGTTTCCTACTCACTTTTTAATTACTGCAAACACATGATTTTGTTGTAATAATTTATGTTTTTTGTTGTAATTATTAGTGAATTTTTATCTTGCATCGGTGTTAGTATTCAAATTTAATCAAGGTATCTTTAGGTGTGGAGCTAGCCATGTGCTTTATGTGTGTAGACCTAGCTGCAAAGGAGGAATCGTAGCAAGTAAAGCAGTAGAAGCCCGAGCAACAGAACAACCATGCGAGCCTCTGCTCGCGTTGCTGAGCGCGCAGCAGCCTGCGACTGGTGGGGTCCGCCCACGCGGGAGCATCCAAAGTACCAAAGTGAGGCAGTAGCGCGTGGCTACACACGGAAAACGTACGGCAGTTTGCATGGCTGGGGTCCACCCGCAGAAAGCGACCGATTTTTGGCCAGATATCTGTCGACCGACGCGTAGCGCGCCCCAGCCCCCTCGAGTTTTGCCGTGTCTCTGGCGGCGCCGTCGCTCGTCCGTCACCCTCCGTCGCCGTCGCTCGTCCACTGCCCCGACGCCAGAGACACGACGCCGAAGCCTCCCTCCCTCCCTCCGCTCCTGGCGCCTCCCGAACTCGCGCCGGCGACGAGTTCTTGGATCCCGCCGCCGCCTCTGCTCCTGACGCCGCAATTTGTACCTAGCATGCAACTAATATACCTAGCATGCAATTTGTACAAGGCGATGCAACTGGGGAACACTAAGAAAAAAATATATTAGTTGCACCTAGCATGCAATTGGGTGAAAAAACACTTAAAATCCCATTTACGATTAGGATCCAACTGGGGCACACCAAGAAAAAAATATTAGTTGCTCCTAGCATGCAACTGGCTGAAAAAACAAATTGAAATTTTCCAGTTGCAACTAGGATGCAACTGGTCAAAAATAAAAAATGCAACCTATCGTGTAACTAGAAAAATAATTTTGAAAAAGGTGAATGAAAAATATGATTCCCAGTTGCGACTACTATGCAACTGGGGCACACTATGGAAAAAAAATTAGTTGCGCCTAGCATGCAACTGGGTGAAAAAAAACTTAAAAAATACTAGTTGCGACTATGATGCAACTGGGGCACACTAAGAAAAAATAATAATTGCACCTAGCATGCAACTAGGTAAAGAAAACACTTAAAAATCCCAGTTGCGACTAGAATGCAACTGGTGAAAAATAGAAAAACACGAAAATAATTTTGAAAAAGGTGAATGAAAAATGAAGATTAGAATTCCCAATTGCGACTAGGATGCAACTGGGACGCACTAAGAAAAAAATTAATTGCACCTAGCATGCAACTGTGTGAAAAAACACTTAAAATACCCAGTTGCCACTAGGATGCAGCTGGTTAAAAAAATACAAAAACTAGAAAATAATTTTAAAAGGGCGAATGAAAAAAATGAATATTATAAATCCTGTTGTGACTACGATGCAACTGGGCACACTAAGAAAAAATATATTAGTTGCACCTAGCATGCAACTGGGTGAAAAAATAAACTTTCAAAATAAAAAAATGTTAGTTGCATCTCGAATGCATCTGGAAAAAAAAAAGTTGAATAAAAAACAAACATTAAAAAAATTCAGTTGCGTCCACAATGCAAACTGGTGCACTCTGAAAAAAATGTCGTGCAGCTAGCATGTGACTAGAAATTAATTTGGTGTAAAAATTCCTAGTTGCGACTAGGATGCAAAAATGGTGCACTATATAAAAAATTCAGTTGCGTATAACATGTAACTAGGGATTAATTGTCAAAATTGGTGAAAAAACATTAAAAGATTCTCAATTGCATTTAGAATGCAGCTGGTGCACTCTAAAAAAAATGTTGGTTGCAGATGGCATGCAACTGAGGATTAATTATCAAATGGTGAACAGTTGTAACTAGGGTGCAACTAGTTAAAAAGAAATAAAATCCATAGTTGCTCCTAGGATCCAACTGGTGAATAAAATGATCGGTAAAGATAACAATTCCAAAAGAGGAGATGCAACCGGTTAATGAACTAAAAATTCACAGTTACAACTAGGATGCAACTGATTCCGACTAAAAACACTGTCAGTCGCAACTAGCATCCAACTGGGAATTAATATTCAAAAAAAGTGAATATTAAAAAGAATATTAAAAATTCGCAGTTGCGACTAGTATGCAACTGATTCTCGCTAAAAAAATCAGTTCCAGCTAGAATGCAACGGGACTAGAAATTAAAAAATGGTAAAAAACCAAACAAAACATTTAAAAAACGCAGTTGCAGTTAGGATGCAACTGGTGCACTCTAAAAACAAATATCAGTTGCAGCTGGCATGCAAATGGGGTATTAATTCTAAATATGGTGAAATTCACAGTTGCAAATGGAAAATGCAAAACTGGTTAATGAAAAAACAATAAAATATCCATAGTTGCAACTAGGATGCAACTGGTGCACACTGAAAACAAATGTCAGTTGCAGCTGGCATGCAATGGGGGATTAATTTAAAAAATAGTGAAATCACAGTTGCAAATAGAAAAATGCAACAGGTTAATGAAAAAAATCAATAAAAAATCCATAGTGGCAACTAGGATGCAACCGGTGAATAAGAAAAATAATCGGTAAAATTAACAGTTCCAACTGGGATGCAACTGGTTAATAAAAAAGAATTCAATAAAAAACCTTAGTTGTGACTAGGCTAGAACTAATGAACACACAAAAAAATATTAACAAAAGGGTCAGTTGCAGCTAGCTTGCAAATCCACTCTCTTGCGCAAAAAAAGAGGAAGAAATAAAGAGGGCGTTTGAAAACTTTTAACAAGTGTAATCGTGAGTTGAAAAAAAAATATTGATTCAAACTATGTGTAAAAACATGCATGCTAGAGTTTTTGGAAGACACACACTTGTGTCGTTTCTGCTTGAGACACACAATGGTACATCGTCGGTAGATGGTTTCCATCAAAATACATTAAAAGGGTCCAAAAAGTAATCATACTACACATGACCACTTTAAAAAGCAACATAGTGCTATTACACATTACAAACAAAACACGACGCTTAGAGCGAAAACACAAACTAGAGCTTGTTTCCGTGTAGTGAGGTACGCAGTAGTAAATGGTAATTATGCCAGTCCATGTAGTGAGGTCAGGAACGAAAAACCTGCCCCTGGATACCAGACTCCACCGTCGTTTCGATGCGTGTCACGCAGGCTTAGTCAAAAGGGCTCACGCGAGAAAAAAGCCTGTTAACAAAACGCTTCGAAAAAAAGGTAGTCAACAGCCCATATGACAAAGCCAAACATAAACAAAAGCCTGCGAAACAAACAGGACAAACAAAACAATAGAACCCACCGCGCGGACGACGGGAAAAAGCACAGATACATCACAAATCACGATGCAAAGGATCGGTGCCTCTGGACGCGACTGAGACTTAAGTAAATCTCAGGCGCCTGAGCTCTAGCAAATCCGATGAAATAAAATCCGAGTTGCAAGTAGCATGCAACTGGTGAAAAAAGAAAAAACGATCAAATAAAATCCTAATTGCAAGTAGCATGCAACTGGTGAAAAAAGAAAAAAAATCAATCAAATAAAATTCCAGTTGCAAGTAGCATGCAACCGACGAAGAAAAAATTGATGAAATAAGATCCCAGTTGCAAGTAGCATGCAACTGGTGAAAAAAGAAAAAAAAGATCAAATAAAATCCTAGTTGCAAGTAGCATGCAACTGCCAAAAAAATCGATGAAAGAGAATCCCAGTTGCAAGTAGCATGCAACTAGTGAAAAAAGAAAAATCGATGAAATAAAAATTTCAGTTGCAAGTAGCATGCAACTGCCGAAAAAAATCGACCAAATAAAAATCTCAGTTGCAAGTAGCGTGCAACTGGTGAGAAAAGAAAAAAAAATTGATGAAATAAAATCTGAGTTGCAAGTAGCATGCAACTGGTGAAAAAGGAAAAAAAAAACGATGAAATAAAAATCTCAGTTGCAAGTAGCATGCAAACCGGTGAAAAAAGAAAAGAAAAATCGATGAAATAAAAATCTCAGTTGCAAGTAGGATGCAACTGGTGAAAAAAGAAAAAAGTTCGTTGAAATAAATCCTAGTTGCAAGTAGAACGCAACCGGTGAAAAAAGAAAAAAAAGTCGATGAAATAAAAATCTCATTTGCAAGTAGCATGCAACTGGTGAAAAAAGAGAAAAAATCCTTGAAATAAATCCCAGTTGCAAGTAGAATGCAACTGGCGAAGAAAATGATGAAATAAAAATGACCAAGTAAAAATCCCGGTTGCAAGTAGCATGCAACTGATGGGAAGAAATAAAATCGATGAAATAAAAATCCCAGTTGCAAGTAGCATGCAACTGGTGGAAAGAAAAAAATTAATGAAATAAAAAACCTAGTTGCATGTAGCATGCAACTGGTGAAAAAAGAAAAAAATCAATGAAATAAAAATCTTAGTTGCAAGTTGCATGCAATTGGTGAAAAAAGAAAAAAAATCGATGAAATAAATCCCACTTGCAAGTAGCTTGCAACTGGCGAAAAACGAAAAAATTGATCAAAATAAAAATCGCAGTTGCAAGTAGCATGCAACTGGCGAAAAAAGAAAAAAAAAATTGATCACATAAAATCCTAGTTAGAAGTAGCATGCAACTGCCGAAAAAAAGAAAAAAATCAATCAAACTAAATCATAGTTGCAAATAGCATACAAATGGTGAAAAAAGAAAAAAAAACGATGAAATAAAAATATCAGTTGCGAGTAGCATGCAACCGGTGAAAAAAGAATAAAATCGATGAAATAAAAATCCCAGTTGCAAGTAGCATGCAACTGGTGGAAAGAAAATATCGATGAAATAAAAATCCCAGTTGCAAGTATCATGCAACTGGTGAAAAAGAAAAAAGACCGATGAAAAAATCTCAGTTGCAAGTAGCATGCAACTGGTGGAAAGAAAACATAATCAATGAAATAAAAATCCCAGTTGCAAGTAGCATGCAACTGGTGAAAAAAGAAAAAATCGATGAAATAAAAATCTTAGTTGCAAGTAGCATGAAATTGGTGAAAAAAGAAAAAAAATGGATGAAATAAAAATCTTATTTGCAAGTAGCATGCAACTGGTGAAAAAAGAAAAAAATCGATGAAATAAATCCCGGTTGCAAGTAGCATGCAACTGGTGAAAAAAGGAAAAAAAAAATCGATGAAATAAATCCCGGTTGCAAGTAGCATGCAACTGGCGAAGAAAATTGATCAAAATAAAATCCTAGTTAAAAGTAGTATGCAACTGGCGAAAAAAGAAAAAAATTGATGAAATAAAAGTCCCAGTTGCAAGTATCATGCATCTAGCGAAAAAAACTCGATGAAAATAAAAATCCCAGTTGCAAGTAGCTTGCAACTGTCGAAAAAAAGAAAAAAAATCGATGAAATAAAAATCCCAGTTGCAAGCAGCATGCATATGGTGAACATGAAAAAAAATAGATGAAATAAAAATCATAGTTGCAAGTAGCATGCATCTGCCGAAAAAAACAAGAAAAAATCGATGAAATAAAAATCTCAGTTGCAAGTAGCATGCAACTGGTGGAAAGAAAAAAATCGATGAAATAAAAATCCTAGTTGAAAGTATCATGCAACTGGTGAAAAAGAAAAAAAATAGATGAAATAAAAATTCCAGTTGCAAGTAGCATGCAACTGGTGGAAAGAAAAAAATTCGATGAAATAAAAATCCCAGTTGCAAGTAGCATGCAACTGGTGAAAAAGAAAAATCGATGAAATAATAATCCCAGTTGCAAGTAGCATGCAACTGGTGGAAAGAAAAAAATAGATGAAATAAAAATCCCAGTTGCAAGTAGCATGCAACTGGTGAAAAAAAAGAAAAAATCGAGGAAATAAAAATATCAGTTGTGAGTAGCATACAACAGGTGAAAAAACAAAAAAAATTGAGGAAATAAAAATATCAGTTGCAAGTAGCATGCAACAGGTGAAAAAAGATTAAAATCGATGAAATAAAAATCCCAGTTGCAAGTAGCTTGCAACTGGTGGAAAGAAAAAAAATCGATGAAATAAAAATCCTAGTTGCAAGTATCATGCAACTGGTGAAAAAGAAAAAAAATCGATGAAATAAAAATTCCAGTTGCAAGTAGCATGCAACTGGTGGAAAGAAAAAATTCGATGAAATAAAAATCCCAGTTGCAAGTAGCATGCAACTGGTGAAAAAGAAAAATCGATGAAATAAAAATCCCAGTTGCAAGTAGCATGCAACTGGTGGAAAGAAAAAAATCGATGAAATAAAAATCCCAGTTGCAAGTAGCATGCAACTGGTGAAAAAAAGAAAAAAATCGATAAAATAAAAATCTTAGTTGCAAGTAGCATGCAACTGGTGAAAAAAGAAAAAAAAATCCGTGAAATAAAAATCTTATTTGCAAGTACATGCAACTGGTGAAAAAAGAAAATAAATCGATGAAAATAAATCCCAGTTGCAAGTAGCATGCAACTAGCGAAGAAAATCGATGAAATAAATCCTGGTTACAAGTAGCATGCAAAAAATACGCTAATTCGATCCACAAAAGTAAATCCAATATAACACAAATTATATATATAAACTTTTGATAGAAACACAAAAAAATTCTAGAGCTAACATACGACAAATCAACACACAAAAATTCCATGGGAAGACTAGAAAAGAAAATTGGTTTTGAAATTGAAAAAAAATCCCTCAATGAAAATATCAACAGTGTCACACTAGAAAAGTGGAAATACCAAAAAAAAAAACAAACGATGGGAAAAGTATAAAAATTAAAAATAACTACTGATTTTTTTTTTCATACACTCATGGAAAAGATCACGTCCGTCTGCTCACAAAAACAATTAAAAGAAGCACCAAGAATGAAAACAGCACAAGCTAGAATTTCTGTTAAAGAAAAGATAGAACACAAACAAGGTTGCAAGCATTATACTTTTTTTTTTCTAGAAGACGCAATGTCAGTATGTCACGTTGACAAAAACTGGGATGACAAGAGAGCCCATCACAAAAAAAAAATCAAAAGCTTGTCACGTTGTAAGGCCCAGCTAGCCCAAACAAAGCTCACCCAGCCCCAAGCATCACATGGCCTCGCTCGCAGTCTGGCTCCCGAGACGACACGGACAAGGCAAAGACACGCCTAATCTTTGCGAATCTAAACGCTGCATATCGGACGGCTGTAAACGTGACTGAGACTTAACTAAATCTCAGGCACCTGAGCTCTAGCAAATCCGTTATTTTATTGAACATGAAAGATTCATCTTACACTGTTAGATCAATTTGGCATGGTGTACGCTGTGCAATTTTGTTTGCACTATTTAATCTTTTTCCTGTATCACGCTTTGTGTCTTGAAAATTCAGAGTAACCTGAACTTGTAAGTGACCTGCGCAGTCTAGATATGTGTTTGCATATATAGCTGTTTCATTAGGAAAAATGAATATCTAGATTTATTCGACAAATATTGACCAGCTTCTTTAGGATTTGGCTGATTTTCTATACTCCTCTGCCACTAGTTAATATTTATGACAATGTGTCCTGGTTCTTATTCCGAATGATGTTAGCATGACATTATTTAACTCTTTGCATGATATCCTTTGCGGCTATGGTCTGTTGCTTGTCCCCTTTTTTATCAAAAAAATTCGATGACTTTTGATCAAATTTTGTTGTAATAATCTGGATTAAACCTGGGAAGCATGAGTTATTGTTACTGAATCTTATGAATTGCTTAAACTGTGTGTCGCATGTGCTGTGAAAAAATATCAGGTTTTTGTTGATGAATTGTGTGCTCACATGTTGTTAAAAATATCAGGTTTTTGTTGATGACCAAAACGTGGCAATTTTGTAATTGTATGCACTAGTTCTGTGAAAAACACCTCTTTGCAAAACCTGTGTATCAAACAACGTGAAATGGTGGGGGTTTTGGTGGAGAAGGGGATTGGGAGGGGTGGGAGTGTTTAGAGTGTGAGGAGTGTTTTCACCAAAAACAATAGGTAATATACACTAGAAAACATTTCAAAACTCCTCAGCCAAACAAGGCCTAAATGATCACCAACGTTTCGGTGATAAGATGCGGATTAATCACGATTTACTGGTACTAGTCACGATGGACTCTCTTGGGACTGCAAACCTGATTGAAAGAGAAGACCAAACATTGCAGTCCTCCCTGCACAGCATTCATCAGACTTTGCACCACACCACGCGTTGCCAGTAGTAACTGAGTTCATAATGACGCAGCGAAACCGAAGAGGCTTGCATCTGCAGACTTGCAGAGGCTAGCTTTTATACCAAGGAAAACCCCAAGCCAAAGCTTACAAGTAGTACTCGGTACATTCGAGGAAAACAGAGAAAGGAGGGAGGCGAGTAGGCGACAAACTGGCCAAGCATGGCGCGTTCGTCTGCGGCGAACCCTGGTAGCCGCTCGCAGCAGGCCTGTCGAGCGGAGGCACGGGACCCGTGGGAGGAAGCGGCTGCCGCGTTGCGCTCCAGAGGCTCCAGGACGTCGACCTATCAGTGGGGCACGGGCACCCCCATCACCGACACATGGGGCACCGGACTGTCGTGGGAGGCGCCGGTCACCGGCCTCTGGGGGCCCAGGGCATCGTGGGTGGCTCCGGCGACGGTCACTGACCCCTGGGGGCCCAGTGCATCGAGGGTGGCTCCGGTCACCTTCGACTCGGGAACCATGGCGTCGACGGAGGCGCCGGTCAGTGACACCTGGAGCCCCATAGCGTCCGAGTCGGCGCGGGGTGCCTGGGGCCGCATCGCGCCGGAGAGGTCGAGCTTCTCGGTTCCGCCGCTTTCGGAGGGCGAGGTGAGCATGAGCATCACCGTAAGCAACGCCAAAGCCTTCCTCCACTGCGGTGGCTGCAGCCTGCCACTCAAGCCGCCGATCTTTCAGGTACGCATTCGTCTCTCAGCTAATAGCCATAGGTACGTAACACGTCCATTTCACTACTACATCCTTGCACTCGCAGAGCGACGCAGGTCACGCCGTGTGCGGAACGGGGAGCTGTTCCGCAGAGGAACGGGGTGGACTGGCTTCAGCCGGTGCGGCTTCTTGGAGAACCTGCTGGAGTCCCTCCGCGTGGCATGCCCCTACGCCGCCCGCGGCTGCGGCGAAAGGCCGGCCTACTACGACCTGCACGCGCACCGAGCGGTGTGCCCCCACGCGCCGGGCACGCCCTGCCCCGTGCAAGCCTGCGGCTTCGTCGCCCCAATGGCGGGGCTCCTGGACCACTTCGCCGCCGTCCATGGGTGGCCGCTCACTGCCGAGGAGCGCGTCGGGAAGAGCTTCAACATCGACCTCTGTGACGGCTTCAACGTCGTCGCCGCGGCCGTCCGTGACGGTTGCAACCAGCAGCACGTGCTCCTTCTAAACGTCGTGAGGCAGACGTTCGGCCGCACCATCTCGGCGGTCTGCATACATCCTCAGCTCGCTGCCGCCGGGTCGTGTGATGCAGCGGTAACCAAGACGGTGGAGCTCGAGCTGTGCTACTCGGCCGCACGCCATTACCAAGAATCTGTATTCAGTGTGCCTTTCGTCGATCTCACCGATGGGCTTCCGAACGAGTTGGCGCAGTTCGTCGTGCCCAAGTCTGTCCACCCAGACGACCATGCTACTATCCCTGTTACAGCCTTTCTTACCATCAAGTAGATCATTAAGTGGTCAATCTTGTCGAATTAATCGTAGAGGTTTGATGCGCCTGAATTAGTAGTTCATCTGGTGGTCTCAGATCGGTGTGCCACTGAGCTAGTTATGTTTTGTTTTGCTGTTGTGATGTTTTGCTACAAAAGGCCAAGTGTGTGATGATTTGATTTAGATGCACGCTGTCATGAGCACTTCTTTTTGTTATTTCATTTTCTATCTAGTGAACTGATTTAACTGCTCATCTGTCGATTTGAGCTGAAGCATGATCTTCCCTATCCCATCCTTGGCTGGGTCAAATTTCAGCCATCGATCGTCATAAGCATTTCATCTAAAAACATCATATGTGAACATAAGTATTTCATCTATGTTACAAATTATAATCATAAGTTCATACTCATTCACATTCACACATTTGAATTTGAACTCATAGACAACGTGGAATAAGTATTTCCAATATTTTCACAAGTTGAATCCAAAACAATTACTGTATGGTCAAATGATTCAAGAAAATAGAATAAAAATCCTACATATAACTAGATAGATCATTCCCACTAAAAACCCTAGTATACTCGAGAGGAACGATTTCAGTTTGAGCAGAAATTTGCTCTTCACTATCACCCTTGCCGAGATCTCACTTTTCCCATTTTCTTCTCTCTCCTCCTCCCCACCCCTTGAGAGCTCTCGCCTCATCCCCAGGCCAATGTGCAGCCCACTCCGGCGGCACGCCCGCTCGGAGATGGTTGAGGAGATGCTCTTGTCACCATAGTTCATATAGTAGTCTATGTCTTGGTCTTATGATGCCGTTTTGGAGTAGGTCATCGAATCTCATCGGCTAGATCTAGTGCGCCCTCTTGGCATGCGGAGGAGCTCAAGCGAAGTATCTCCGTCAATAAAGTTGTCTTCCATTCATGTTGCCTGATGCAGTCGTCGGCACGCGGCAGCTGTCGTGGTGAACCGACTCGCGTGCTCCCATGGTGAGAGATGCACCGTGGGCACCAAAGCTGTAGACAACCTCTTCAATAAGCTCGTTGTGGCCTGCGGATCTACTGGCGGTTGTAGGGGATTATAGTCCTTTTTGTCTGCTAGTCTTGGTGGCGAGAATGAAAGGGAATTTGATGCTTTGGTGTGCTGCTTGCTTGATCTGCATTAAGGGAGTGCTAGTGCTTCTCTTGTGAGCTTCCTCACGGTGGCGTCGTTATTGCCGTCGTTCTGTATAGTCGAAAGGTGGCCGCTCACGCCTTGGTCATCGACGACGGATGGTAATATTCAACCTCTAGGACAAGTTGTCGTATCGGAGGCACTTCGATTTGCGAGCAGCATGCTCCCGCCCCTCCTTCCCAAGTGGTGCGTCCCGGTAAAGTTGAGGTTGGTTGGGTAGCATCTCATATCCGTCGCGCTAGAGAAGCAGCAAGACCTGATCGTGTTTCCTGTAGTTTTTTTGTGGCCCTTTGTGCAAATTGTAGGGCCATGTGTATATTTTCTAAATTCTTGGATGCCTTATCTGTAAAATGTGACCCCAGCGTTAACTATCAAGAAAAAAGCTCACGGTTTTGACCGACCCCTTGTTCAAAAAAAAAAATTTACACCCCCCTAAATGCCCAAGTAAATTCTGGCTTGGCCAAATTTTAGCCATTGACCCGTTGCCGCCCTGCGCTACTTGTTTGTGGATGCCGCCATCATTAGCTTAGTCGCTTGCCACCATGACCACCCTCACCCTCGTTAATCTCATCCTATTCCCCTTCTCTTGCTCGGCGGTGACTTGTTCCCCTTCTATTGATCTATTGATCGGTGATGTCCCTATTGCCTTCTCTAGCTTTTACTGTGGAAAATGTCTCTAATCAAAACCGAGGCGGGCTTGTCCCCTCCATAGGCCTCCCAGTGACCTACCGGACATCTCAACGACCCGCCCGAGGAGCAAGAGGTCGACGCCGCGAGGCTGAGAGTGTAAGGATGTTACTTATAGGAGAAGTACTTGAGAGCACCCGCTGATGGAGGCATTGTGAGCCTTTTGTCTATGGGTGAAGCAAAAAGGTTATATGGGATGATTGGATCTATATGATGTATGTATTGGACATGGAAGAATGCCCAGCCGCATGACATGGACAGTGCCATGATTTTTTTTTCGAATTTTTGGTATTGAAAAACCTACACACTCGTAGATCTCAACATTATCTACATATTGGATTTTTGTTTAGATTTTCTTGGAACTCAAAAATGTCGATTTTGAATTATAAAACAAGCTACATGGAGCTTATACTCCATTTGCACCCTCCGGCGATCATAACATATCTAATCTTCCGAATACGTGGCCACCCTTTCGTCTCCCTCCCCCCCCCCCCCCCCCCCCCCCCCCCCCCCCCTCTCCGCTTGACAGTCCTCTCTTTTCCCCCGGGCCAAACAGAAGCCCTCTCCGGCGGCGCTGCCGGTCGGAGAGGGTAGAGGCGACGCGTCAGTCGTTGTACCTTGTATAGTAGCGTAGTCTTGGTCCCCTAGTGGCGTTTGGGAGTACTTCGTTGGATCTTTTTTTCGAAATGGAGTTCGTTGGATCTAGTGCGTCCTTAGCTTGGCTTTCTTTGATGTGCTGCTCCGGTGGCGGGAGTGGGGCAAGTGGAGGAGCTCAAGCTAGACATCTCCGTAATAAAATCGTTCTCTCTTGCTGCCTGATGTGGTTGGTTGCGAGTGGCGGCTGTGTCGCGACAAAGCACCTTGTTGTGAGCTCCCATGGTGGGAGATGCACTGGGGGTACAATGCTCAAGGAAACTTCTAAATAAGCTTGCCGTTAACTCAGATCTCAACACCTACCGAAGAACACCACCACATCACAGAAAATATTTCGAGCTATGTTTGTTAAGAAAAATCGTGGTGTAAAGGATAATATCCGGCTCAGGATACCAGATGTAACGTTGCCTAACCAAATGGCAACACGCCAAATAGAAACTTGGGAAAGATCACTCAGATCTAACGAGATTCAATGAACTTGTTTGCTTGTTCAAAAAAAAAGAACTTGTTTGAGTGAGGAGAGAGAGTTCACATCACGATAGCTCACAACTCACGTTACATCGCCATCACTAATAACTCTCTCAATGCAGCCAGTTGTCACTCATAGCTAAGAGGGCTTTCTTTTCTTGATGGGCCTCTGGGTTTTGTGCCACCTGGTTGGGCCGAATGCCGCTGTGACAAAGAGTAATACTCCCTCCAATCCGAATTAAGTGTCGATATAAAACATCTCAAAAAAAAAAGTGTCGATATAAAAACTCTCAAAAAAAGTGTCGATATAAAAGACCTGCTCACGTACAACTCGACGATACTAGTCGCTACAGAATTTTTGGATTGAAGATAGTACCAAATGAGTTCTACCATGTTTAAAATGTCAGTTTTCTGTAGCCTATAATACAAAATATTTGAAATTTATATTTTACACGTTTGAGGGATACACAATTACCTACATCGAGAATTTCATTTCAGATTTTTTAAACTCAGAAATATGGTTTTTGAATTATTCTTTTAAATGTCGGGAGCACTGGTGTCCATGAGTAAAATAGACTTTGTGTTACAATGTTTTTCTAATTTGATATTATTATCTTAGTACTAAATTCTTAAAAGAACTACACTAGAAACATATTTCCACCTTGTTAAATTACACTGTCTTGGGTTTTGTCAAAACTAAATTATAAAGTATGGCCAAGTATATAGAAAACTATATGGCTGTATTTTTTTGACTTGATATTGTATATGTTTATATATTTTACTACCGTATGAATGATCCAACTTTACAAAGTTTAAATTCGACAAAACCTAAAATAAAGGGTAACTTTTTTTGACATGAAATAAAGGGTAACTTAGTAATGAGGGATTATGACAGATCTATTCTCCGGAATACGTGGTTTACCCTGCTATGAAGAGTTATTTTCTTGCTCCAAACTAGTCCTAATCCGATCCTCCAAGATTACTCCGAGCACAGCGTATAGTACTTCTGAATCACCCGCCCTAATTCAACGCGGGTGTCGCCGGGCAGAGCAAAATGGCACGACCAAGCAAACATTGATGCGGGGGCAGCCGGGGAACGAAGAGCTGAGGAGCAGAGATGTGACCCGAGCGAGCATGAGCAGGATCTCTTTCCTCCCGCACGTCGTCCCCTATGGGTCAATCTAGCTGTTGACGTGACCCGAGTGTTGCGCTCGACATCGCGTTTCAACAGATGGGACGGGAGGCGTGCTCCAGTTGCTATGGCTGTATGCTCCTACTCATACGACTTCAGAGACACATCGAAGGATATAGTCAAAGATACTCAATGCAAAAGCAGCATCGCAGGTCACTGTATGCACCTGTTTTCTGCACGCACGGGCTCCCAAAATGATTCAAACCCTGTGTAGTTCGTTGAGTTCATCCTCGAGGACATTTTGCATCCACGAGGACATTTTGAGGGACGAAACCCCGTGTAGAACCGTGTAGAAGACAGGAGGCTAAATCGGTCCGAGGCTTAAGTATCCCGAGAGCATCTCTACCGAGGCCTCCAAATTCGTTTCCGGCACCTCCAATAGGGTCTCCACTAGGGTTGTCGGACATGTGTCCGCCCATGTTTTCGACCGCGTCCACAGCGGCGCACCCCAAACGTCCGCCCCCAAACGCGAGTAAATCATCGAACATCTTGCGGGCGGAAACTGGTGTCGGTCGCGGCATTCGAACTATTTTTAAAACATACAAATTTAAATTAAACCGTTACAACTTGCAAACTTAGGCTAACACGTTTGTAAACTTAGACTAACAGGTTTGCAAAGTAAAACTAAAACAATAACTAAAGCCTAATCAAAACGCCGCCGCTCGGGCCAGCCTCGTCGTCGTGCGCGGCCTTGGCTAAGCGGGAGCGCACACGTCTCTCCTGCCGGAGCTGACTCGCCGCCCGGTGCATGGCATCCCTCTCGGCCGGCGTTTGGTTTAGCTCGTCGTGCGCGTCCCGCTCGGCGCATCTGGTTCAGCTCCTCGTGCGCCTCCCGCTCGGCGCGCTGCCGGGAGGCCGCATCCGCTAACTCCTCCGCCCGGGCGATGAGCTGTTGCTGCGTGGGCTCCTTCGCCTGGGCGTTGAGCTGCTCGTACACCGCCCGCTCGGCGGCCATGAAGGCGCGGCAACGCTCGTCGCGCTCCGCGGACAGGATGGAGGCCTGGATGATTGCGGCCTCCACGGCGTACCGAGCCGCCTCGTAGCCAAGCCTAATCTGGCGGCTTGCCTGCTCGTTGCGCCAGCTCTCAAACGAGTTGGCGGCAACCACCTGGTCAGGCCACAGCGGCGGCGGCGGTGCCTCGTCGAGCTCCGGCGGAGGCTCCTGGCCGGGGTACGGGTCCTGCACCGGCTCCTGCTCCTCTTGCTCGTCGACGTCGTCCACATCCGCCCAGTCGAACGGCTGTTCGTCGGCGGCGGCGGCGTCCTCCTGCGCGCGCCGTGCCGTGAGCGCGGCGCTGCCTGGGTGAGCGTGGTCCATGAGGTGGCGAGGCAGCGAGGCATGGCTATGTGCTCAACTGGCTACGGCTGGACTATGTGCTCAAATGGCTACCGGCGAGCGTCGGTGCTGGTGTGGCGAAATGGCTGCACGGCGGGGGCCTATTTATAGCCAGCCCAATGTCTCGGCGGGAAGCGGTGGGTGGGTGAGCACGCGTCGCGTCGGAGTTAATGGCGGCGACACGTCTCCGCCACTGCGCCGCTTGGGAAGCCGGGAAAGGCTGGGCGCTCAGCAGGCGCCGCCGTAAATGCGAGGCGTGCGGGAGACGCATCGCCATCCCATCCCTTCGTCGCCTGCGAAAACGCGTCGCCATAACGCGGGCGGAACGGCCTCTTGCACGGCGCCTTAAACCCATGGCGAGGCGGGCGCTGTCTCTATGACGGGCGGGTCTCCCCTGTCAGACGCATGTCTGCCCCCATGTCCGGCACCCCCAAAGAGGCCTCCAAATTTGGAGGCCTCTTTGGGGGTGCCGGACATGTTTTTGCTCGGGGCGACCCTTTGGGGGGTGCCGCTGGGGCGTTTTTGGCCGTCCGGACCCCCAATGGGCCTTTGGGGGGTCACTTGGAGGCCCCCGGTGGAGATGCTCTTAAGTAATCATCTCTACCCTTTGGATTCCCGAACGGTACTAGTACTATGGATGCATAAGGGGGGCTCATTCTTATCCTCACTTTCTCTCTCCTATTTCAGTGTAGCTGAGTGCTCCCGTGCCTGCTTCGGCCCGAACCGAGGCCTCTCTCGCCGGCGTTGCCGGCCGGAGATGGCTGAGGGGAGGTGCCGTTCGTCCTCCTGCACATAGTAGTAGCTTAGGTTTCGGCTGGATGCCGTGTAGGGTAGATTCGAGTGAAACTCCAGGTCATGGCGGCCAGATTTGGTGGTTAGAGTTCTTATTCCTTGCTTTGATGCTTCTCTGGGTGAAGCCAGGAGCGATGAAGGAGACTGCTGCTCGTCTGAATAAAGTTCTGGCTCGCGTCTGCCGCTTGGTGTTGTCTGCTCGATTACCTCTGAAATCCTCTCTGGCCGGCCTTGGTGGCGAGGGGAGGGGATGGAAGAGCGCATCGGCTACGGCGTCGACTGGTGGTGGGATTGATGTGGTGAACGGTAAAGGGCTCCTTCCTCTGGCCGGCCTTGGTGGCGAGGGGAAGTCGGGGCTCAGCACTGTTTTTGCTGCGTTGGCCTTGGTGCTCGGTTGGGCAGCCCGGCCGCTGCTCCTTCTCTCTTCTCGCCATCGTGGTGACGGAGAGGGTGACCAGGGGCCTGCTGTGGACCTGCTCGGCGTGGGTGCTTGGACGGACCGTGTGGTGCGCAACGTGTTGCGCGCTGCTGGAGCTACATTGACTTCTCCCGGAGTTCCCAAGTGTCGGCCACCTCCGGCCGATGCTATCCTTGGCGAATGGAGCCACTCCGTGCTCTGGTATGTTGGCCAGAGCTACTTATTCCTCCTTGGGTGGAGGATCTTTGATCTCGGCGTGGGAGACCTCGTCTGCGACACCCCAAGTGGCATGTTCCCCGGTGGTGGTGTGGATGCCCGTGCTTTGAGGTCACAGGTGATCGGCAGCGACGACGAAGGGCCTGATTGCGTTCGACTTTTTACTTTTAGGGTCCTGTTTGCAAACTCTGAGGGCGTCTCTGTAATTTTACAGTGCTTAGAGGTCCTCTTTGTAATTTGGTGTATGCTGCCTTATCAATGAAGCTCCCAGGCCCTTCTGGGCCTTATCCGCTAAAAAAAAACTATGGATGCATAAACTTCGGACTGGGATTAACTGATTTGCCCATGGTCGAGATTGACCCAAAATTTGAACTCGCAATTTAAAAATTTCAGAAAAAATTGCAGTAAATGGTCCGTTGTGTATTCTGTATTCTAAGAAAGTTTTGTTTCATTTAGATAAATGCTTTATCATTAAACTAAATAGTGTTTTATATTTTGATCTCAAAAAGCTATTAACTCATAGACGAGTGATCCAAATGGTACGAAATTTTCTCAGAATACTAAAAAAGATATATACAACTTACTGATTTTTTTTCAATTTTTCTAAAATATTTATATTTCGAGTTTATTTTTTAGATCAATTTGGTCCATTGGTTAACAGTGAATGATGGATAAAAGAGAGGGGGGAGGGGGGCATGTACGGCGTGGGCAAGTGATCACCGAATCCCAGTCCATAAACTTGCCGCGAGGATATATATTAGAGCATCTTCGCAGGCCATTTCCAATACACCTTACCGTTCTATTGCTATTGGGTGACTCAACGACTCAAATCGGGTTTATTAAAACAAATACGTGGGAACAAATCGAAATTGTACAAATTTTATTAAAATTAAACATAGTTCATCAGCGCATGCTTGATCTGGAATAAATTAAGTAAGATAAATAACCAACTAGGGTCTCGAAACCCTAATATTCGTCGGATTCAATATCGATCACCGGTGCAGCCTACATGGTGAGTGCAGGCAGTGCCAAGGACACTTCGATGGCCGCCTCCATGTCGGGCCATTGGGTCTCCAAGAACCGCTCCTCCTCCTACTCCTCCTAGAGGTATGTTTAGCATCACAGTCGTCGGAGTAGGCTTCAAAGATTTCGTTGCTCGACATGAAGCACACCTCAGGCGCCTCGGAATCAAAAGAGGTAAGGAAAAATCTGTAGTGGTGCCCCTCGTGCCCCATGCATTTGCCGTCCGATTTTCGTCCAACTGACAACAACGGGGCATGTCACCATGTAACATGCCCCATGCATCGTCGGATTTTCCTCCAACGGACAACGACCAATTTTTTTTAACTCGAATATCAAACATTTTAGAAAAATTGAAAAAATTCCAACAAGTTTAATATGTTCCGTTGTGTGTTCTGTGAAAATTTTGTCATTTGGATCATTCGTTTATGTGTTAATAGCTTTTTAAGATCAGCTATTTAACGATAAACAATTATCCAAAATACCCGAAACTTTCTCAGAACACACCATATTAAACTTACTGAAAAAATTTCAATTTTTTCCGAAATGTTTGATTTTCGAGTTAAATTTTTGGAACGTTGTTGTTCCTTGGATGAAGATCGGACGGCAGATGAGATGAGGCATGCTACATGGTGACATGCCCACCTGATCTCAGTCCGTTGGGTGACCGGGCTACCAAACACACCTTAATCTTTGCATTGGAAGAAGAATACTTAGCATCGCAAGTCACTGAGATTAGATCTTCTAGGGTCACAAATACTAGAGGTTACACTCTTCACCGTGCAAATCACAACAAGTACACTACAAACTCGACAAATGACATCATAGGTAATGGCACTACGACAAATCATCCAGTGATGGTAACATCTACTACGTCGAAACTGGCGGCGATGCTATGGATGAAATCTGGATGAACGCACTTGGGCAGGAAAAACTGGAAAGACTCCTGGGAATTAGGCGGCCCACCCGAGAGATCAGTGCTCGCTACGTTGAACTTGGTTTGCTGGCTATGGCCGCGGCAAGTGCCGCCATGGGCGTTGTTGTTGCGAGAGTACTTGAGCCTGACCTCGAATCCCACGTTCTGATGAGGATGCACGCAGAAGACCGAGATGGCGCGGCCAAACGGGTTCCTCACCACGTTCAGCAGGAACAGGTACTGCTCGCCGCTGGCACGAACAGAGACGGCGTTGAAGCCGTCGCGGAGGTGCACCTTGATGCACATCCAGGGCCGGGTCTCGGTGGTGCACGGCCACCCGTGCTGGGCGGCGAAGTGGTCCAGAAGCGCCGCCGTGGATCCGACGAAGCCGCACTCGTGCGCCGGGCAGCAGCACGGTTTGTGAGGGCACGCCATGAGGTGGGCGCCGTGGTCGTCGTAGTAGGCCAGCTTTGCGGCGCAGCCGTGGTCGGCGTTCGCGCACGGCAACCGGATGGACTCCAGCAGCTTCTCCAGGGCGATGTTCCGCTGATGGCCGCCGATTATTGGAACACTGCACACATGGCAACTCCCTCTCGCCGCCAGCTTGTCTCGGCACAGCGAGCATATGGAATGGCCGAGGGGACACTGCACCGCAGAAATGGCGTGGCTGTTAGAACAAAATCACGGTGGATCGGTATCGGCATTGGCTTGGCTAGCTAGCAGGAAGATGGTGGATATACGCGTGTGCGTACCTGGAAGACAGGCGGCTTGAGAGGGTGGTAGCAGACGCCGCAGTCGAGGGTATCGGTGTCCTCCACCGTGACGTTCGCGAGCGCCTTTCGCTTCGCCGGCAGCGCCATCGTACCTGCGGTAGAGTGGAGTGGGGAAGAACGGTAGTGCTGGTCGTAGTACTTTATATCTCTTCATTTACTCTGGCTTCCGGGCCGTTTGGTTCCTGCACATGCATGCGGAGGATGTCCGAAACCGATTGGGCATCTATGCATGCAATGCTGTTTTTTTCATTTAATGGATTTACTATAATTTTTGAAGAATTCAAATCACAATGATTCTTTTTATTTGGAGATCATTTGAATCATAGAATGCAATTATTCAATTGATTCAGGCGCACCCTATCTTCGAGAAAAACTGTATTCACTTATTCTTTTTTGATAATTTCTTTGTTTTTTCCTTGATGTGTCAAACATCTTCGATGGTAATTGCTATAGTTTTGCACCCTAATGTAGTGTTTTACGAGTAAAATCTTATGATAGGTTGAGCTTGTAGGTTAGAAAATTCGCTTTGCTGGGAACAAGAGAGTCGTAAAAAGAATATGGAGTAGACATTAGGTGTGCAACAAAATCACTCCGCTGTTGTCTAGTATGTTGCTCAAACATGGTCGCTAAATCAGATGTGGGAGTAATAATTACGTTGTCATGCAGAACATGAGTGCGTACGGTGTTGGTCTATTGGTTGATCAACAATGGTACTATTAGAATCTTTTTTCGAGATATTGTCTAGTTAAGTTTGCTCAATTCGCGTCATGTATCAGAAAATTTGCGCTGAAGTTGTTTATGCCCAACGGTAAAGATGATTTAGTCGATCAAAATAAAACGAATAGTTCAAGTTTATATTGTTTTGTAGAACTTGCTAAATTTCAATTTCAGTTGATATATCATTGTCACGATACAAACGTTGTTTCACATGCGATGAAGGCAATCGATATGCGTTTGTAGCTTGGCTACGTGTAGCGTTTTATTTTAAATTTCAAAAAACAATATATTAAAGTTATAAGAAAATTTAGAAATAAATCTTGGTGTAGCCAATAATATATCCAACAATTGTGCAAATTTGCAATCCAAAATTATTTTTATTTTGGGCTACGTAAAAGACAAATTCTAACAAGATTTAAAGTGCACTGTTCACACACACACCAAGATCTACAAATTTGTCTTTTTATGCAGCGGCGCAGCGTAGAGTATAACGTATTACGGGTTGAGATTTTGCATACTTGTAGGGTATTGGCCCCCTTCTTTTCAGCTTATTTTCCAGATTCGAGAGAAGAGCATATTACAACCTCGAACTTCTGCCCTAGTTTAATTTACAACCCTCAATTCTAAAACCGGTTAGAACACAACCTCAAACTATCCATACCATTTATATTACACCCCTTGGATGATTCAAAGGTGGTTTTGAAAGATGAAACAGGAAATACGACCCCTATACGTACTTGCCTCCTCCGTATTCACATGCCCAAAGTCTCCTATTGCACTTGCACGTCCGTCCTCCTCGACGGCAGCAAACTAGCGCTCATCGGGTAAGTCGTCGACGGCAGCGGCCAGCGGCCCGATTTCTCCTTCTCTACCTGCACAACCTCCTTGACGGCGGCAAGCTAGCGCTCCACGTATGGGGGAGCTGACGACAGTACACCACAAGCGTACGAGGCGGCCTAATCATTGGCGCCATGGTGGCTTTTGTTCGTGCTGAAGGTGGCCAACGAGGAGCACCGCTTCCTGAGTGCTCGTCGGAGAGAGAAGCTGAGCTAGTCGAGCTCCCGTTCCCCGGCGTGCAGCTGGTCTGCCGTCGCTGCCGGGGGAGTACATGTGGGTGCTGCCGCCCCGGCCGGCGTCGCTGACTCCTGCAGGGCTGCAACCCGTGGACGTCTGCCATGTGCGCCACAGTCAGCATCCCGAGGTTGGTGCTGCACTACCCCTCTTCCTATTTCCTCATTCCTCCTCGCCGTCCACAACTTGTAGAGCCATGGCGTGTACGACCGCGTGAGGGACGACGAGACGAAGGAGTTCGGGGTACCGGACTTCCCTATGCGTACCGTGGGCTACAAGGCCAGGAACAGCTAGCACCTTCTTCCAGTGGCCCGGTCTCGAGAATGAGCACCGCGACGTGCTGGACGTCGAGGGCACCGCCGTTAGCCTGCTGATGAACATGTTCTGAGGGCGTCTTCGTCAAGGCGTATGCGGCGGCGCTCGGCCTGGCGCCATGCTGTACATCAGCTTCGGCAGCATGGCGCAGCTGCCGGCCAAGCAGGTCGCCGAGCTCGCGCACGGCTTTCAGTCGTCGCGACGTCGTGTGGGCGTGCTCCTTCGACTCCGGCGCATAATGTGGGACCGGTACTTTGTTTTTAGTTGTTTGCTGGACAAGTGTGCCACGTCACTACAAAACCACTTTTCAATTGTCTCATGGCTCAACTTAAACGGTTTCAACAGATTAGGGGTGTTTTCTGACCGGTTTTGAACTTCAGGGTTGTAACTTAAACTTCAAGATAAGTTCGAGGTTGTAATATGCACTTCTCTCTCCAGATTCTCCCAGAAGCTATCCTCCATCAGCTTCTCCCAGAATCTCGTTTTTTAAAATTTAAAAAACGAGTTTCTGGGAGAAGCTGATGGAGGGTAGCTTCTGGGAGAATCTAGAAAATAAGCTGAAAAGAAGGGGACCATTATCTGCTAAGATGTACATACTTTAAAATTATTTTTGAAATGTTCAAAATAAAAACGCCGCTACGTCGATTGTCGCTCTATTCAACGGTGAAAGAGCGTCCGTCCAAACAGTGATGAGAAACGGATTCTACACAGAAGAACATAGGAGGAGTAGTAGCCTAGCCCGGATCGGAGTAGCGATGTGACAAGTGACAACCCAAGTCAGGTGGTCGGGGTCTCAAAAGTCAGCAGTTCAGAACGACTTACTGGACGGCATGTTTTTTTTGACTAAACTACTTATATATTAGACAGGATACCGTACAAGGACGCATACAAGGACGCATACAGGTAGAATACGGGACAAATACGGACGCAGACGCAGCTGCAACCAACTTACAGAAAGGACCTCAAAGAAAACTAGAAATGCACAAAGATCCTCATGGTCCTTCTTCTTCCTCACAACCAAGGAGCTCGAAATCTTCAAGACGAAGCTGCCGACGGAGTCCAATCCATCGCTTCCAAGGTCGCACCACGACGCAGAAGAAGCTTCTCGCCACAGGCGTTGATGAGCCGCAACAGAAACTAGCTCGCATGAGCCAGAGAAGATGACGGTGAAGGAACATCGGCCGGGGACGCACCCCAAGCTTCCCATGCGCCGGACCTGGGCCCAGCGGCGGCTCACCTCGACAGAGGTGCCAGATCCCTTTCCAACAACTCCCATCACCCAGCAGCCAGCACCACGCACCAGATCAGCCTGCTCCATCCATCTCTCCCCTCACCACCTCGGCCGGCCAGAGAGAAGAACGCCGCAGACCAGAACTGCCGTACTTCTCCACCCCATATGCTCCTGTGCAGGCAACCAGAAAACTCCGGCGACAAGCACCGAATCCCAGCTACCCCACCCCCAGATCTTCCACAGTAAGGTCAGAGCACACCTTACCTTGGCGAAGAGAAGAGCAGGGGACAAAAGATCTGTACGCCGGCCACCTTCTTCGCTGCAGCAACCAGCCAGATCACGCCACGACTCACCAGATCGGAAGATCCGTGAGCACCCACCAGCCGCAGCTCGCCGACACCGCCGAGGACATCATCGGGAAGGAGATCGAACTCCGGCACCATTATTCCCCACCAGCAGCACCTCCCTCTCCCTCACGGTGGCACCACTAGGGACTCCTACCCTACTCTGTACACGTCGGAGACACAGAGACGAGGTTCCGCCCCCCTCCCGCCGCCGAAACGGCAAACGGAGGGGAGAGGAACCACCGCCCTGGCCGGCGACGGGGACGAGACTCGAGAACGCCTCCCTTTCGCCTCCTGGAACTGTAGCAAGAGGATAAGGGAGGGGACGGGCCTAGCGTAGCAAGAGTCTCCTGGACGGCATGTTCGGTCGAGAGGTGTTAATTCTTGGTTGACGTCTCTGTGACAGCAGCCCATGCCCAATGGGAGGTCACCCACTGCGGTGCACCAGTGGCAGCAGGTTGATGGACATCTCTGTAACCGCTGCTGCCATACCGAGAGAGGAATAGGCGAGTAGCTCAGGCCGTAGCACGTTGCTTCAGTGATCTGACAGCATTCCAGTAGTACAACCATGGATTCTTTGGATAGTGCGAGACTCGAGGAGGATAAATTCATAAATACCCTTGTGTGGGACTCGAGGACGGACACTCCATGAGAAAGCGTGGTGCAGTCTCCAAACTCCTCATGCAAAAGGTACAGAAATATTGATTCTCCCAGCCTCGACGCAGTGGCTTGTCCGCAGTTAAGACTTTGCAAAGCAAGATGTTTGAAATTCGACTTTGCATCCGGCATGCGGCAGATGCCGAATAAGAGTCAAATTTAGAATATGTCCAAGTGATCTCGTCTGAATCCTCCCCGAGGGACACATTATCTACAAATTCGCCCAGCTTGATAAACTGTGGCAGATGTTCTTCGTCCAGATTCAATCTCAGGTCCGTGATTAACTTGTAGTACTACAAACTGTAGGATAAATGCACTGTTTGCTCGTTTCAGTGGCATGCATATATTTTGCGTCCTACCCCAATTCGAAATACTCTATTTTGTGTCTTCCAGCGGAGTTATATTCTTGTACTTTCGCTAAGGGTATTGTACAAATCCTTGTTCGTGGTACTATATCACGAGCTCAAATTTGAGATGGAAAACGCTTAGTTTTCCTGGCGACTTATTGATATCATCATGAAATATCAACCATTGTCACCATGAAAAATATCAACCACATAGTCCCTTCGTTCGGATTTGTAAGGCACTTAAGATTTGATCCTAACATGGACCATGGAACTAATAACAGACAATATACTCACTCCGATCCTAATTAAATGTCGCAGCTCATACTACACATTTGTACATCGCTAGCTCATTCCGTGTGACACTTAAAATGGACCAAAGGGAGTATCATTTATATTTCACAAGAATTGGGCCAATTAAACATTTCAAACATGTATCAAACAATATATTTTTTACATTTTAGTTAAAAAAACTCATGACAAAAGTTGGTTCAAATTTTTTGAGATGGGCCTTCCAAACCTGGATTGAGGGAGTACTTAACAAAAAACACCAAGAGCAATTAAGGAAAAAACATGATAAGTGGTGTTTTGTTTAAAACGATTGGGATGTTACTCTACTTGTTTCTTTTTTCGCCACTATATTGTTGTGTGTTGGCCGGTTGCTTTGTCATTGTCTTTTTGAATATGTGAATTTTTATCCTTTTTAAATCCAAATGTGGATACACTAATAAAGTGCCCATTTGAAGAAAAAATAATTCGTCTCGGATTGGGTAGGAGCTACGATAGAACAGATTTGAGTGAGCTATCAAAAGTTCAGACCCACATGGCCACATGGGAGTGAATCTGTACTACTGTAGTACGTTTTTTGTTTGGCCACGGGCAAGCGGAAGCAGCGCGTCAGCAGGTCCCTCTATTCAACGCTGGCCTGTCGCGGTGTACCGTGCTATTGTTACGGACGGAGGCCAGTCAGGGTCTGTGAGTACAGGTGCTATGGTTGTCGCTAGCAAATCTTTGGGCTGTGCGCTCGAAGGGGAGACTCCTCCCGGTTCTGGAGATGGAGGCTCAGAGGACTCGTCTAAGAAGCAGAAAATGAACACCACTCGATCGGCGGATCTGGCGGAGGCTGTTGTGCAGCCCCGCCGAACGCAATGAGTATTCTGTGCTTGAACTGTCGAGGACTTGGGTCAGACTCGACAGTCGGAGAAATACGTTGGCTTGTGACCACGTATAGACCCTCCTTCCTCTTCCTCTCAGAAACGAAGATGAAGGATAAGCGGGCCGAAAATTTCATGTGGAGTCTTGGATATTCCGGCAGTTTCGCTGTTAGTAGTGAGGGCCTTAGTGGAGGCCTTGCGCTTTTTTGGTTGCAGCCGTTCAGAGTTTCTCTAAAAGGGTTTAATGCACATTGTATTGATGTGGCTATTTCCTCGGATGCGTGTGCTTCATGGCGTGTTTCTTTCGTCTATGGGGAGCCTCGCAGGGATAAGCGACATGAATTTTGGAGTCTGTTGAGACGGATGCGGGAAAATTGGGAAGGACCGTGGCTGGTGTGTGGAGATTTCAACGAAGTTCTTTTCCAACATGAGCACTCGGGTCCTCGTGATCGTTCTGATGCGCAGATGGATCAGTTCAGGGACTGTCTGGTTGATTGCGGTTTGATCGACTTGGGCTTCTTGGGGGGCATATGCTGTGCACTAGCCCCTTGGGGTGTACTAGTGCACTAGGCAAATTTGGGCCATCGGATCTAAAACGGACTCTCCGGATCGAATTTCAAAAACAATGCGAAATTTGAAAACTTATCAAAAAAATCCGAAAAAAATCATGCACATGCCTGACCATGGTACGCACTGCCGTGATTTTTTTCGCACCGAAATGTCACCGTATGCACCCTGGGGAAAAATGACAAATTTCTCTTGTGCGTGTCAGATTGGATTCGGGCGGTAGCAAATGATGCTTTCACATTGGCTTTTGATGACTGTTCCGTTGAAAACATTATTACCACAACGTCCGATCACTTTGCCATCTTGATTCGGCTACAGAAGTCCGGGGCGAGTACTGAACGAAGAGCTGTACAAGTGGGATTTCGCTATGAAGCTGCTTGGTTGAGAGCGCCAGACTATCGAGACACGCTAGAGAAGGCGTGGGCTGAGGCTCGAGATGGGCCGAGCTCTTTGCATGCGACATGGAACTGCTTGCATGCTGCAGCTAGATCTCTACAGGACTGGAGCCGTGTCAGTTTTGGCTCGGTCAGGAAAGAGATTCAGAAGCTGGAACGACAGCTGAAGGCGATCCGTTTGAGGCCAGCTAGTAACAAAGATGCTTCAAAAGCTAGCTCTCTGGAGAGACGCCTCTGCGAATTGTTCGAACGGGAGGAGGTGATGGCACGGCAGCGCTCACGTGTGGATTGGCTTAAGGAGGGCGATCGGAACACGGCGTTCTTCCACGCTCGCGCTTCCGCTCGTCGTCGCAATAACAAGATCCGTGCTCTCACTACTAGAAAAAGGGCCTCTAGTCGCGGTTCCAGAGCCCCTTTAGTCGCGGCCGGGCAACCGCGACTAAGCAGGCGGGACTAAAGCCCCCCCCCCCCCCCCCTTTAGTCGCGGCGGGTTCCGAACCGGGACTAGAGGTCCCTCCACGTGGGGGACGTGGGGACGTGGTGTGTTGGGACCTTTAGTCCCGGTTGGTACCAACCGGGAAGGGTTTTTGGTTCGATTTAATTGCAGGGTTTAGGGTTTATATATGCCGGGGTTTGGTTATAGGTTCCCGTGTCCCATGTCGTAACCGTGGTTTCACTAGTAACCCTTCCCGTAACGGTAACCGGTAACCGTTACGGTGACGGTGACCGTTACGGTGACGGTTACGGTAACCGTTACGGTAACGGTGACGGTTACCGTAACGTTTTCCACGTCGTAACCGTTCCCGTGTCGTATGAAGTCGATGCACATATTTATAACACATACAATTAAATTAAGTAATACTTTTAGATCGTAGTCAAGAGTTGATGCGCCAAGAGTTATCGTAGTACAAGAGTTGAAGCAAAACAACAAGTTATTTACACGCTTTCATGCTTTCAGCATCGTAGTACTGTACTCTCCTTTCTCCGATAAGGCCTCCGAAAGGTAAAATCCCGCCAATTCCTCTCCAATTGCTTTGAAGCGGTGCTCGAATGGTAGCTTGCAGCGCTTTTTTGCCAACTCTGCACTTTTCATATTCCATTTCTCGGTGACTAGTACATGTACATACTCGCAAACGAAGTATGCACATAACTCAGTTCCCTTTGGTTGCTCCAAGCAAGACTATACAAGAATAGATTTCAATCAATAATAATGAAGTATGCATGAGAATGTTGTGTGGACGTAGGTAGCAGTACTTACCTTGTTCAACTTCCAATCCAGCTTTTTGGGCCACCCACCTGCAGGATCTTCCTCGACAAACCTTGCCCAAACGCTGCCCGACAAAGAACATTCACAAATGATTTATTCGTTAATGACTTGACATCAAGATATGAATGACAGAGGCGGTAAGAAATGAATGTACCTTGCTAGTAAGTCGAAACAACTCCTGTATTTGTCAGGATGATACCTCAATGAGTCAAGTGAATGAATAAGTCCTTTGCGATGTTCAATGACAAGAAGAATCCAGTGGTAGCTGCGCACAGTCATGCATAACTCATCAGTTAAACTTAACATCGGGTGAGCAAATTAGAATGTGTAGAAGACACTAAAACTTACCCGAAGTGGTAAGGCCAATATATAGTTCTTTTGTCGCGGTATCGCTTGAACACCCTTAGCAAATCATCCGGTGTGTTCTTGTTATACAAGGGATTTATTATGGTTTCTTCGTTATATTTATCCGGGTCAATGAACCCAATGTCATGCTGGTTCAGCTTTTTGAGCTCGAGCATCTTCAATCTGCATAATATAGCACACAAAAGATTAAAGTGAGAATAATTACAAACAATGAACGAGACTAGGTAAAGACTTAAATAAATCACTTACAGGCAATAGGAACTCATGATAGATTTGTCGAGTGCCCGCAGATTGTATAGCTGAAAAAGTTCGCTAAACCGAACAATGTGGTTGTAGTCTTCTAAGAAGTGCTCATCGTCTTTCCTACATTTCAGAACGACAGAAGCTGTCCCTTTCTTTGCGGCTTTCAAGTACCAAAAATGGAGAGCACGCATTTTTGTTGGTAACTTGCATTTCACCAAAGCTTCCCCCATAACAAATTTACTTACTGGTGGAGCTGTTGGTGCAGTCTCAAAGTTCAATCTCGAAGCATATTCGTCTATAGGAACTTGCGCTTCGGCGGCAAGACGACGGATTTCCTCTAAGTCAAACACCATCGGCGCTTTAGGGTTAGATTGTACTAGTTGTTTTCCGCGCTGGGGAACTCGACTATCTTTGTTCGTCGGCGGCGGGACAATTAGCGGGGGGACAGAACGTACGGGTTGTTCTCCGAGCTGGGGAACTTGTTTACCTATCTTCGGCGGCGGTGGGACCGATGGTGCTGCTTTTGTAGCTTCCTTCGGCGGCGGGTCCGATGGTGCTGCTTGTTTATCTTTTGCCGCCGGCGGCGGGACTGACTCTGCGTCTTGTTCACCTTTTTTCGGCGCCTCCACCTCTGTCACCGCGTCATATGACTTTTGAATATAACGGTCATAGTCAGATGGCGGCTTCTCTGGAGGGACATATAAGTTGTCGATGACTCGATTACAAGCCTGTGCAGTATAGCCGGCGGTAAAATTTGGCGGCGGCACTTTCGGTGCGAACAATGCTTTATTATACTCCGCCACGGCTGCTTCGTTTTGCTCATGAGTCTTCTGCCAAGGTAACCTCGGATCAGGCGATGTGGCCCTTTTAGTTCGCCTCCTGACCGGGGAAGACGCGCGCTTTCTCCGGAGAAGCGCTACGGACACTTCCTCACGCGGTGGCGGAGATGGAGATGGACTGTGCTGACTGAGATGGTCCTCTACATCAATTTCCGGTGGGGGGTCCCTGTCACGCGGTGCCGGAGATGGATGTGTCTCATCGATACCCGGGCAGGATGGGCTTTGCTGAGTCGGTGGCTTTGAGAACTTGATGTATTTCTTGTTCCACTGGACGAAACCACCCTTGACATCGTACAATGTCTCCTCACCGTCACCTCCAGAAATCTCAAGAGCCAATGATTCAAATCCCGGCGCAATTTCATCCACCCCGACAACAGCATAGCCAGGAGCAATGTCACCATTATGGTAGCTTGCTCCGGCGTCACTCGGTAAAGCATAGCCGTCCGCCACCTTCGTGGATATGTTAACCACAGGTGCATGTAGCTCACATGGTGTCTTCTCCGTGACATCATCCACGGGTAGTGAGCATCGACATCTATTTGCGTGGAACCCACGCTGCTTCTAAGCTGAGATCGAGCATCCATGGGTTGCTGCTGCTGAGACGGCCCTGTCTGACTATTAATTGACTCCATGAGTTGCTGCACCTTGAGTTCCAATTCCGTTAGCCGCTCTTCACCCTTCTTCTTCTTTCTTGCACGGCTTCTATAAGTGTCAGCGTGTTGCGGATACGCTTTCTTAATGGTGACACCGCCGGGCATGCCTCGTAAACGTCCCCAGTGTTCAGGATTCCCTAGGGCCCGTGTCAGCTCGTCGTCCTCTCTATAGGGTTTCCACACACCCCGTTTAACTTCCTCTATTACCTTTTCAATCTTCGGGACGATTTCTTCTACTTTTTTCTTGAATTTTTCAACCTTCGGGACAATTTTCCCTGTTTCCTCGTCCAACGTTGCGCCATGCGCGAACAACCAGAATTTGGACCTTTCGGGCCAGTAGTATGTCTGTGGAGTGATATCTTTAGCAAAGATTTTATCTTCTAAGGCTAGCCACTTAGGAATGGCTGACCTGTAGCCACCTGTCCCCAAGTTATGGTGGTGAACCTTATTCGCGGCATTTGCCTTATTTATGTTCGATCGGGCCACAGCCGCATCCGATTTCTTATACGCCTTAAACTCTTCCCAGTGATCTCTTATCTTCACTAGTTTTTCTTCACTGAAATCTGGATCAACTGTTTTATATTTTGCCCATAATGTTTGCTTATATTTCCGAAATGCGTCGGCCATCTTGGAGAGAGTCCACTGCTTGAGTTTCAACTTCGTGGTGGGTTCAATATCATCCGGGAGGTTAACATGCTCCAAGAGTGTGTCAAAGCACAAATCTTTCAAATGGTTGTGGACATAGCAGGGGTCATCCTCGGCAACGCCCGCCGGCTTATTCCATTCTGGTATGGAGATCGGGACCGAGTCCCTAACAATAACTCCAGCTTGACTTATATATTTTTTGCGGTTCTCTGGGGGTTCCACCGGATCGCCCTCTTCATCAATTTCATAGATCGGTAACTTTGCATCTTTGCTCGTCATTCTTTTCGTGCGGCCTCGAGGAGCTTGATTCTTAGCCTTTTTATTCGAGGTGGAGGCCTAAAGTAAGAAATATAATGCGTTACTAAGTGCAATACAAATCAGTTAATGCATTTTGTGATCAACAAAATATAGAATTCATATATATACCTCGAGGTGGAGGGTGTTCGAGGTGGAGGGTGTTATTTCTTCTTCATCGGCAAGACCCTCACCAGAGTCCATCAGAAATTGTGAGGCAAATTCCTCAAAATCACGATCTACACCGGCACCGACGCCTTCTCCACCGGCGCCTTCTCCACCGGCAGCATCTTTATCGCGATGCTCAAAAATACTCTGCATTAATATGTCTTCATTCTCCTCGTCTCGCACATAGCCAGGCTCCATAGCTCAATGTTCCTACACTCAATAAAATTTGCATAAATTTGCATGTATAAATTTGCATTTATAAATTTGCATCTATAATTTGCTAACACATTGTTAAATTTGCTAACACATTCGAATCCATAAGGTAATTTGCTAACACATTCGAATCCATAGTTGCTAACACATTTATAAATTTGCTAACACATTTACAAATTTTAAATTTGCTAACACATTTATAAATGGGTTAATTAGATATATGCCACTGCAATTCATGCGAATTCGAGAAATGCCACTGCAATTTTCATCCTTTGAAAAATGCCACTACGGTGGCATTTTTCGAAGGCTGAAAGTGGCATTTTTAGAAGAATCTTGAAAATTGCAGTGGCATTTTTCAAAGGATGAAAATTGCAGTGGCATTTCTCGAATTCGCATGAATTGCAGTGGCATATATCTAATTAACCCATAAACTTTATAAATTTTTATAAATTTGCTAACACATTTATAAATTTTTAAATTTGCTAACACATTTATTGCTAATACATTGTTAAATTAACTACAAATTTTAAATTGCTAACACTTGTAAAAATTGCTAACACATTCTAAAAACACTAAATTTTCTAACACTAAATATAGAATGTGTAAAAACACTAAATTGCTAACACTCAATTTCTTTTTCAAATTTCGCCGGTTAAAAATGAATAAGAAATTAAAAACACTAAATTTTCTAACACATTGTTTCCAAATGCTAAAGTTTCCAAATTAAAGTTTGAATTCTAAAAATGCTAAAGTTTCCAAATTTTCTAACACATTGTTTGCAAATGTAAAAATGCTAAAAATGCTAAAGTTTGAATGCTAAAAATGAAAACAAAAATGAATAATAAATTAAAAACATACCTAGCTCGTGGAGGGCTCGGGCAGGGGATCGATGGGGCGACGGCGACGGCAACGGGGCGACTGCGGCGACGATGATGGGGGCGTCGACGACGGCGTGGGCGTGGGCAGGGCAGCACGGGCCGGGGCGGCGGACCACGACGGGGCGACGGAGCAACACGGGCCGCGGCGGGGCGGTGGAGCACCACCACGGGCTGCGACGGCGGGGCAGCACGACAGGGAGGGGCAGCACGACGGGGCGGCGGAGCAGCACCACGGCGCGCGGGTCGTCGGCGGCGTCAGGGGAGCCCGGAGGCGGTTCAATTCGTCGATTTGGGGGGACTTTGCGAATTTTTTCGCAAAGTCCCCCACTAAACGGCGCGGAATCAACCTCTAGTCGCGGTTGCTGGCTGCAACCGCGACTAAAGGGTCTTTAGTCGCGGTTGCAGCCAGCAACCGCGACTAGAGGTCGACCTGGGCCGCCAAAATTCTGGCGCCAAGCCCATGGGGACCTCTAGTCGCGGTTGCTGGCTGCAACCGCGACTAGTTGGGCTTTTTCTATTTTTTTTTGTTGTTTCTGTTTTCTTTTTCTGTTTTGAATGTTTTAAAGGTTTTTGATCAGGGGTGTAGTAATGTATTAAACCTTTATGTGGTGAAAACCTGCATACAGCCCAAAGATGCCTCTCCGAGTGACGCTGGAATGTTTTGTGTTTGAGCGCCACTTCGATCGAAGCAGCGGCAAGACGTCTCTGATGATCTACAACCGTCCGGCAAAACATCTCTGATGATCTGCAACCGTTTGGAACGGTCGCAGGTCATCAGAGACGTCTTGCCGCTGGTTGCCCAAAGATGCCTCTCCGAATGACGCTGGAATGTTTTGTGTGTGAGTAACCTGTCTGAGGAGGGGGGCTATATATAGGGTACGTGTGCTTCTTTAGTCCCGGTTGGTAATACCAACCGGGTCATGTGGCTCACGAAGTGGTCGTGATGATACTGCTGATCCTACAGCTCACAATCCCTCAAAAGAAACACACCCCTGATCCAACGTCTCACAAGCGCTTGAAAGAAACACACGATCCGTGTGCTTCTTTAGTCCCGGTTGGTAACACCAACCGGGACTAAAGGCGGGTTTTGGAGGTCTTTATATATTGGCGCCGACGGGGTAAACCCTAATCCACCATTCCTAGCCACGAACGCATCGTCTCCACGAGATGGATCCGACACGTCCGCCGCAGCGCCTTCTGGACGAGGTCGAGCGTGCTCGGCAGAGCGCGCTTGGGCGCAACCGCGGGAGCCTATCCCGCCGTATGCCCACGAGCCCGGCGTGGAGAGGAATGCCCAGCTACCGGCCTCCTGCTCCACCAGGTGCCGCCGCACCTCCACCTGGCGCCGCTGCACCTCCACCAGGCGCCACCACTCCTCCCGCGGAGGAGGAGGACGACGACTTCGACTGGAGCGACGACGGGGAAGAGGGTTGTGGGTTGCAGATACAGGAGGCCATGGAAGCCTCATTCCAGTCTGTCCGCGACTACCCTGTCCAGCGAGCCAAGACTTCCTACCAGCTCAAGGCGAAGGAGGCTTCCGAGCTGGATTGGGCGCTGAAAGACTCATCCTCCATGGATCTTGCCCTCCGCCGCAAACGTGCGCGCGAGAACCGGGCGGCCGCCCACGGGGCTGGCTCCTCCCGCCGTTCCCCCTAATCCTACGGCCTTCGAGCCAGCAAGTCCGTTTATGTAGAATAATGTTGGTGATGTTGGATCAGGGGTGTGTTTCTTTCAAGCGCTTGTGAGACGTTGGATCATGTGTAATAATGTATTAAACCTTTTATGTAATGCATTCTATGGAACGTATTAAACCTTGATGTGGCTCACGAAGTGGTCGTGATACTACTGATCCAACAGCTCACAATCTCTCCAACTACCTTAATTAACCATGCCCCTTTGTGTTCGGTCGATGAACTGAAGGATTATATAGATATATAGAACAGAACACACGGTTTCCCCTGCATACAGCCCAACGGTGGCTCGTGAGTGCCTGCATATCAAATCGACCTTCGATCCACAGCGGCAAGACGTCTCTGATGATCTACGACCGTCCCAAAAAGTGTTGGGAATGTCGCAGATCATCAGAGCGCCTTGCCGCTGCTTGGATCGGACCGAGGGGCATGGCTACCACTTCCACCACCACCACCACTCCCACCTCCTCGGCAATTCATCATTGCGTCACCCTAATCCAGTGGCTGGATTCAACCTACCTGAGGGCTTGTGTTTCCAACAGCGTCGTTGTGTTGTCCTTGTTCACCGTCCTACAGGAGGTGGCTCCAATGGCTGGCCGGTGAACAAGGACGAACACAATAATGCCAGGGAACATGCCAGCAGGTAGGCTAAATCCAGCCATTGGATTCGGTGGCGAAGGTAGACGCTCGTTGTGTGCCGTTCGCTGCAGGGACGCCGCTATTTATAGGCGATTAGAAAGTGTACCTGTGGATGAGGTGGGAGTGCTGATCCAACAGCTCACAAGCCCTCAAAAGAAACACACCCCTGATCCAACGGCTCAGAAGCGTTTGAAAGAAACACACGATCCGTGTGATTTTTTAGTCCCGGTTGGTGTTACCAACCGGGACTAGTTCTAAAAATCCAACGGCTCACAAGCCCTCAAAAGAAACACACCCCTGATCCAACGGCTCACAAGCGTTTGAAAGAAACACACGATCCGTGTGCTTCTTCAGTCCCGGTTGGTGTTACCAACCGGGACTAAAGGCGGGCTTTGCGGTCACGACTCGTGTCCTCCCGCCACCGTTTCCCGCCAACGTTTCCCGCTATCGTTCCCGCCACCGTTTCCCGCCAAATACCGGCACCGGTAGTTCTATAAAACCCAGTCGAAGGTAGGCATGGTACTCACTTGAGCGCAAGCATGGTGTGTATTGGTCCTTGCGAGAAGTGTGTGTCCGGGTTTCACATTTCCGCATCCGAGCATCTCGCCAGGCTTTCGAGCAATTTGAAGGTAGATGGTAGGGTAGTTCCAATTGAAGAAATTTTGCACACTGAGAGTCATCTCGCTTTGCTCGGGGCGAAGCTATGCCGCGATGGGTTTCCGTATAGGACCCCGCTCCAAATTCGTGCAGAAATGCTCAGGCTTGCAGATAAGTTTGACAGGAAAGTTACGAATAGTCCGTTCTACCGAACTGAAGCTGACCGTGTTTCGTACGGTCGTTCCTGTCTCTGGGTAGTTGACAGCGATGATGACGACGATTTCATGCCGTCGTCAAAGGAAAGGAGGGTTGAAGCACTGAGCAAGAAGGCTGAAGCTTCGTCCAAGGGGAAAGGCAAGGAGGCAAAATCTTCGTCCAAGGGCAAAGGAGGCTGAACCTTCGTCCAAGGGCAAAGGCAAGGAGGCAGAGTCTTTGTTTTACTTGTGTTGTATCGTAATTTCAAGTTGTACCTTAATTTGTTCTATCCAGTATTTAGAACTAGTGAAGTTGTAACGTAGATCTCTAGTTCTATGTTAAATCGTCTCCGCATAAGACGGTTGATCGCACATCGGAGTTGTATCTTGGTTCACACAACTTACGAACACACTCTTAACTAATACCAATAAACAGTCCACAATAAAAGTAAAGAAGAAAACAAATAGAAAAAAGGACCACGGCACAGAAATGTCGCACGGTTACATAAAAGGTTTAATACATATTAATTATTACACATCACCAACAACATCCCTACCTAGCTAGTGTTCACTTGTTCTTCGTGTGTGTCCCTTTCTTCTTATTGCACCGTAGCCATGGACAAACTTCTTCATTTAACGTGATGGTTGGGTCAATTTTCACTTTGAAGGGCGGAATTTCATGAAACTTATTGTAATCTTCTGACATGTCTGTGTGGTCCTCCACTCCCACGATGTTTCTTTTACCTGAAAGAACTATGTGGCGCTTTGGCTCATCGTATGATGTATTCGCTTGCTTATCTTTTCTTTTTTTGGTAGGGTAGACATGTCCTTCACATAGAAAACCTGAGCCACTTCACTGGCTAAAATGAATGGTTCGTTCTCGTAATGAAGATTCTTGAAATCCACTGTAGTCATTCCGTACCGTGTGTCTACGGCTACACCGCCATCTAGGTTGAACCATTTGCACTTGAACAAAGGAATCTTAAATGAAGGTCCATAGTCCAGTTCCCATATCTCCTCTATGTAACCATAATATGTTACCTTTTCCCCACTGCAGCCATCTATTGCATCAAAGCGAACACCACTGTTTTGGTTGGTGCTCTTTTTATCTTGGTCGGCCGTGTAAAATGTATTTCCATTTATCTCGTACCCTTGAAAAGTCAATATAGTCGAAGATGGTGACTTGGCCAAATAGTATAGCTGTAGTTCATTTGTGGTGACATTCATCAGCAGTTTCTGTAACCAACCGCCAAAAGTCTTGAAGTGTACTCCATCAATCTCATCTTCTGGGTATTGGGAGCGTAAATAATTCTTGTGTTGCTCGATATACGGAGCCACCAAGATGGAATTATGCAGAACTGTGTAGTGTGCTCGAGTGAAAGAATCCACGTCTTCACATATGATTGCTTTCTTTCCTAGCGTGCCTTTTCCACGCAGTCTCCCCTCATGACGCGATTGAGGAACACCAATCGGCTTAAGATCAGGAATAAAGTCAACACAAAACTCAATGACCTCCTCAGTTCCATAACCCTTGGAGATGCTTCCTTCTGGCCTAGCACGGTTATGAACGTATTTCTTTAAGACTCCCATAAACCTCTCAAAGGGGAACATGTTGTGTAGAAATACAGGACCGAGAACACGTATCTCTTCCACCAGGTGAACTAGAAGGTGCGTCATAATATTGAAGAAGGTTGGTGGGAACACCAACTCGAAGCTGACAAGACATTGGACCACATCATTCTCTATATCTTTTAGAGTAAGTGGATTGATAACCTTCTGAGAAATTGCATTCAGGAATGCACATAGCTTCACAATGGGTACTCGAACATTTTCTGGTAGAAGTCCCCTCAATGCAACCGGAAGTAATTGTGTCATAATCACGTGACAGTCATGAGACTTCAGGTTCTGGAATTTTTGCTCTGCCATGTTTATTATTCCCTTTATATTCGACGAGAAGCCAGATGGAACCTTCATACTGCGAAGACATTCAAAAAATATTTTCTTCTCTTCTTTCGTAAGAGCGTAGCTCGCAGGACCTTGATGATTATCAGAATGATCGTCGTCTCGTGAATGCATACGTCGATGGGCCTGTCTTGCTTCCGGTGTATCTTTTGACTTTCCATACACGCCCAACAAGTTAAGCAGGTTCAAGCAAAGATTTTTTGTCACGTGCATCACGTCGATTGCAGAGTGAACCTCTAGCATTATCCAATAGGGCAGCTCCCAAAATATAGATTTCTTCTTCCACATGGGAACGTGGTTCTGAGCGTCATTCGGAACAGATAGTGCTCCAGCACCCTTCCCAAATATTACTTTTAAATCCTTGACCATATCATGTATAACAGAACTAGAAGGTCGAGTAGGCTTCCGCCGAATATCTTCCTCACCTTTGTAATGTTGGCCTTCCTTTCTTACTGGATGCCTCGGTACAAGCCATCGACGATGGCCCAGGTACACAATCTTGTTACCTATATGTTTACCTTGAGTCTCACCTAAACAATGCGTACATGCATTGTATCCCTTGTTTGACTGTCCTGAAATGTTACTAAGAGCAGGCCAATCATTGATGGTTACAAACAAGAGCGCTCGTAGGTCAAATTCCGTTTGTCCGTGCTCATCCCACACACGCACACCTTCATCAGTCCACAACTGTAAAAGTTCTTCCACCAATGGCCTCAGATACACGTCAATGTCGTTGCCAGGTTGCTTCGGGCCTTGGATGAGCACTGGCATCATAATGAACTTCCGCTTCATGCACAACCAGGGAGGAAGGTTATATATACATAGAGTCACAGGCCAAGTGCTATGACTGGAGCTCTGCTCTCCAAATGGATTAAATCCATCTGTACTTAGACCAAATCTTAAGTTCCTAGCGTCATCCGAAAATTTCGGGAACTCTCTGTCGATTTTTCTCCACTGGGACCCATCAGCGGGGTGTCTCATCATCAGGTCTTTTTTACGTTCTTCTTTGTGCCAGCGCAACAACTTGGCATGCTCTTTGTTTTGGAACAAACGTTTCAGACGTGGTATTATAGGAGCATACCACATCACCTTGGCAGGAATCCTCTTCCTTGGACAACCTTGCTCGCCCTCAACTTCACCTGGGTCATCTCGCCCAATCTTAAACCGCAATGCACCGCATACAGGACAAGCATTTAAATTTTCGTGCTTGCCGCGGTAGAGGATGCAGTCATTAATGCATGCATGTATCTTCTGCACCTCTAATCCTAGAGGGCAGACAACCTTCTTTGCTTCGTACGTACTAGAGGGCAATTCGTTTTCATTTGGAAGCATCTTCTTAATTATTTTCAGCAAACTTTCAAAGTGCTTGTCGGTAGTACCACTCTCTGCCTTCCATTGTAGCATTTCCAGTATGGTACCGAGCTTTTTCTGGCCATCTGTACAAGTTGGGTACAACAATTTGGTGTGATCGGCTAACATGCGCTCCAACTTCAACCTCTCGTTTTCACTTCCACAGTCCATTTGTGCATCATGAATGGCCTGACGAAGATCATCGTCAGGCTCATCTTTTTTTTCATCCTCTTCAACTTCGTCTTCCCCCATTGAAGTACCACCGTGTTCATCGAACATAGGATAGTTGTCATTATCCTCTTCTTCTTCATTCTCTTCCATTATAACCCCTGTTTCTCCGTGCTTGGTCCAACAATAATAACCACGCATGAAACCATTTTGCAACAGGTGTTGGTGAAGCTTGGCTGAGGAAGGGTAATCCGTCTTATTCTCACAGAGACTGCATGGACAACACATAAAACCATTTTTTCGCTTGCTTATCTCGGCCACAGTGAGAAATTCATGCATGCCCTTAAGGAAATCGTCAGAAACTCGGGAACCGTACATCCATTGACGTCTCATCTGCATTATGCATGCCAGTAATGAATAGATAAGTGACCATAATAATTCTTACAAGTTCTTCAAGCAAAGTAGAGTGGCGACAAATGTAATACATTGTAGCATTAAATATTCATTAATTTAAACTAACATAGAACTATCTAAAGAATTTAAATCCAACAACAAATGCGAACATAATCGCAACTAAGGTCATTATTGAACCAACAGCATAATGATACCAAGCCTCTTGACTAATGGCATAACTTCTAATTTTTTAAGCTTCAAGCGCATCGCATCCAACTTGATCTCGTAAGCATCAACGACGTCGGCAAGCTTCGAGCGCATCCCATCCAACTTGATCTCGTAAGTATCGACGACGTCGGCAAGCTTGAACTGGTGTTCATCGATGATGTTGGCAAGCTTGACCTCCAATTTCCTCTTCTCTTCTTGGCGGAGATCTTCACTTATTTTTAATTTAGCTTTCAAATCATCGTTCTCTTTCACAAAAAATTCAACAATAGGGTCCATTGGAATTTCCGGTTCAACTACCTCCTAGACAAATATATATTTATGTCAAAGTTGGTCGGCATGATTGTCATAAACACGAAACGAAACAAATATATAGTTATTAACAGTCATACCACATCCGAATAATAGAACGGACGAGAGCCGGTGGGGGTATTTGTGAAAACCATGGCACTATATATATATATAAAAACAATTATACAACTTATACAAAAAAACAAATAATTATGGAACAAAATCATACAACAAAGATTTTTTTAAAATAAAAAAGAAGGCTCACCTAGGTGGTGTCGGTGACAAGACGGCGCGGTCTATCGACGACGGTGAGGACGTGAATGTTGTGACACTGAAATACAAAAACATAATTTAGTTTAAGCTCAAACTGAATAAACAAAATTGAGCTAAATAAGCAAAATGAGCTAACTTAGGCATTTCATCAAACACCTACCTAGCACTAGAAATATAAAATGAGCTAAATAAGCTAAACAACTAAAGAAACGGGCGCCGGAAGAGAGAGTTTGCAGTTGCTAACCCTTGGATAGATGCACCGCCGTCAATCTTAACAAATGGGGCAAAAAATCGTGGAAGAAATCGAGCTCGGTGGAGAGAAAATGGAGATGAAACTCGAGCTCAAAATGGCCATGGCTGGCTCGGGGTGGAAGATATAGTTGAAGAACCTGCAGTCCCGGTTCCAGCCACGAACCGACTAAAGGGTCACCTTTAGTCGCGGTTCCAGCCACGAACCGCGACTAAAGGTCCTCGCGCGGGCCCCACGCGGCCCCCGGCCACTAAAGCCGCAGGCGGAGGACCTTCAGTCGCGGTTCGTGTCTGGAACCGCGACTAAAGGTCCCGCACAACCGGACACCTGTCCTAGCCGTTGGAGATGTCGGAGCCGGAGCCCTCTAGTCGCGGTTCGGAAAGGAACCGTGACTAAAGGTCCGGCTCTATTGCCTCTTTTCTACTAGTGTCTTGTTTGTCCTGATGGGTCTCGGTGTGAGGAGGTTCATGAAATCAAAGGTATGGCCGAGGCCTTCTATGGCGACCTATTTACCTCCGAGTCTTGTGACTCTGACGTTGTTCTTGATGTAATCCAATCCAAAGTATCTAGTGAGATGAATGATGAATTAACTAAACCGTACTTGGATGAGGAGATCAAGGCGGCACTCTTTTAGATGGGACCTACTAAGGGCTCAGGCCCGGATGGCTTTCCCGCCCTTTTCTATCAAACTCATTGGGGGGTACTGAAAGATGATATTTGCTCTGCGGTTAGGGGCTTTTTGATGGGTGAAGATATTCCTGAAGGCTTTTGTGACTCTGTGATTGTGTTGATCCCAAAGATGACAAACCCGGATCAGCTCAAGAACTTCAGGCCCATCAGTTTGTGCAACGTGTTGTACAAGATTGCATCGAAGGTCTTAGCGAATCGGTTGAAGTTGATCTTGCCAGTGGTAATCTCTGAACACCAAAGTGCTTTTGTTCCCGGCAGGTTAATCACCGATAATGCCTTGATTGCATATGAGTGCCTGCATACGATCAAGAAACAGCAAGCAAAACATCCATATTTTGCTCTCAAGATCGACATGATGAAGGCTTACGATCGTGTGGAGTGGAGCTACTTGCACGGTTGTCTTGTGAAGTTAGGTTTTTCTCCAGCCTGGATATCGTCTGTCATGAGGTGTGTGACCAATGTGAGATATGCCGTGCGTGTTAATGGAGAACTAACTTCACCAGTGGTTCCTTCGAGGGGAATTCGTCAAGGGGATCCGATTAGTCCATACCTCTTCTTACTCTGTACCGAGGCGCTGTCTAGTCTGTTGTTTCACCAGGAGTCTGTGGGGGCGCTACAAGGTGTTCGTAATGGCCGTGATGGGCCACCTATATCCTACCTCCTTTTTGCAGACGATAGCATCTTCTTCGCAAGGAGTGATGCCAAGAGTGTATCGGCTTTGAAGGAAACCCTTAGATCATATTGCGATGGCTCTGGTCAGAAGGTCAACATGGATAAATCATCAATTTTCTTTGGACCAAAGTGCCAGGATCAGGTCAAGCAGCAGGTTATGCAACAGCTAGGAGTAGCTAACGAGGCGTTACAGGAAAAGTACCTCGGAATGCCAACTGATATTGGGAGATCTCCTGCTGGTCAATTCAAGTCCATAGTGGACAAAGCTTGGAAACTCATGAATGGATGGTCCGGTCGTCCGATGTCGCGGGCGGGGAAAGAAACTTTGCTGAAAGCAGTAATTCAGGCTATACCGACCTTCCTCATGAGTTGTTTCCAGATTCCCGTGTCAATATGTGAATCCCTCCGTAAAGCGATTGCAGATCACTGGTGGGGTATAGAGGCAGGGAAGAAGAAGATGCATTGGAAGAGCTGGGAATGGCTGTCGACACCGAAGGCACTAGGAGGCATGGGTTTCCGTGACCTAGCTCTTTTCAATCAAGCCATGCTTGGACGCCAAGCTTGGGGGCTGCTCACTGAGCCGACGTCGTTGTGTGCTAGGGTTCTGAAAGGCCGATATTTCCCGCAGTGTGTTGTCTGGGACGCCCCTCAGCCCCGATCGGCGTCGTTCACCTGGCGTAGCATCTGCCACGGTATGCAGCTGGTGAAGCTGGGAGCTCGGTGGAGCGTTGGTAATGGTAAAAAGATCAAAGTGTTGGGTGATAATTGGATACCAAATGTGAGACCCTGTACTGTACGGACTCTGAGGTCAATTCCCGTTGACGCAACTGTGGACTCTCTGCTCAGCGAGGATCGCAGTTCATGGAACGCGGTGGCAGTGCGCTCTGTTTTTATAGAGGACGTAGCAAATCAGGTTCTTCAAGTTCCTATCAGCCGGTGGGTCGGAGAAGATTTCCTCTCCTGGCCCTTAACAAAATTTGGGGTGTACTCCGTTCGATCAGCATATCATCTAGCTCGGACAGAGAAGTTCTTTGTCAAGCGGAGCAAGAGAGGTGGCGGAGCACACTCAGGTATGCAAGATGAAAGCTCTTTGTGGAAACGTCTATGGGCTATCAAAGCCCCTGGAAAAATGAAGATTAATTTGTGGCGTTTCTCACATGACTGCCTTCCTTCTGGGGTTCAGCTAAAACCACAGGCATATCCCTGCGTCTGTGGAGTGTGTTTTCTGTTCCCAAGAAGAGACGGCTGCACATACGTTCTTGTTCTGTCCGTACGCCAGAGAGTTTTGGCGGGAGATTAAACCGTGTTATGGTTTTCATCTTCAGCGCAAAGTCTTCACGAACCCAAAGTCTTGGGTGTTTCATTTCTTGGCTCGGTCTACAGAGAGGGAACGCATGGTGCTGACAGTGGCTATATGGCATTTGTGGCTTGCTCGGAATGATGTTCGTAATGGGGAAAAGCTGAAGCCGCCACAAGCTGTAGCCGAACAATGCAAGGCATATGTCGAGATGATTGAGCATCACTTGTTTAAACCGGATTCTTCTAACAGACGAGAGACCAGAACTTCTGCACCACGATGGTCTCCGCCGCCAGAAGGTACGGTATTTGTTAATGTTGATGCTGCTCTTTTCTTACCTTCACGTCACATGGGAGTTGGCGTTGTGATCCGAAACCACAGTGGAGAATGCTTGACTGCTTGCAGCGAGCTCTTGAAGGAGGTCACAACGCCGGAAATGGCTGAAGCGCTGGCTCTCCGTCGCGCTGTCTCCCTTGCGGGCGAAGAAGGTTTCGACAAGATCATGGTGGGCTCTGATTGCCTATCTCTCATCCAAAGAATCAACTCCTCCGAAGTGGATCGGAGTCCTATTGGCGTGGTGGTGCAGGATATCAAGTTCTTGGCTGCCAGTTTCGCTGCAGTTTCGTTTTCTCACATTTTCCGTGAGTCTAATGTTGCGGCACATACTTTAGCTCGCTCTGCGGAGCATTTTATTTCGGTTTGTTTCAGAAACTCTATCCCGGATTGCATCCGGCAGACCATTTGTAATCATGTGCGTTGATTAATAAAGTGCGGTAAAATTTCAAAAAAAAAACGCTGGCCTGTCGCCGCGCAGAGAAGCTTTTGCGTGCTGCTGGATACTGGCATAAATATTGGCTCGACAGGTCTGCGAAGGCTGCTTGTCTGCACTCCATCTATGCTTGCTCGGCTCAGCAACGCGACTTCGACAGTTCGATCCTGCAGCACTCTTTCCGAGCAAGAAAGCACTAGTACAACCGCATGCTTCTCGGCAGAAGCGATAAGTAGAAACAGGAAACGAGACCATTTGGCATGACCGCCTGAGTCCTATCGCTCGGTACAGGGTCTTTCAATTCTTGACCGAGTACAACCTCCTTCTTTCCTGTTTATAAAGCTCATCCGTATTTCTAGATCATCAATGTAATATGAGATATATATAACAAAAAATATATCATTAGAAATTTCAAACCTAATGGTGTAAATTTTAAATTATAAAATTATATTGCATGGAAAAATAAATTTGCGACATATGTCATATATAAAGGACAAAGTAATGTAGAAAAAAGAGTTTTGTTACAACACCTTGCTAGAAATACCACATAAAAACTGCAGAAACGTTGCGCTATAGGCTGAGGATAGCTCACGTTGGAGAGAAATGGCCGAAGCGCAAAGGTTTCAAGGTGGCCCTGGGAAGATGCTCTGGCTCCATCTTGACTCACGTGCTAATAAGTTTACGGTGCAGCATAGTTTTTGTGTGTTTATAGAAGAGTTCTTAGTGTTACTAGTGTTATGTGGTACAAGTATTGCATGTGGAAGTGATAATTTATTATTCCAACCAGTCTTCATACTTTTTCCAACCTGTCGACAGTATTACAAGTTCCAAAAAGACGACATCCACACCAAGTTTTTCATCTCATGAACAGGGACTGAGATCCAGTAACTTCACTTCGTGTGAAGTCACTTGGATCTAAGTTCGAGCAATGAAGGGTGATGAAGTGCTTAGGGCAGCCACAACGTGTAGCCAAATGTAGTTTCATAATTGCTTTTTATATTTTGGAATTAGTTTGAGTGTAGATCTAAATTGTGAAAAAGCGGTAACCGGGCACGAGGATGCTCCGATGCCCAATTCATCTCACACAATAAGATATTATATGTTTTTTGAGCTGCCATCTTATGAGATTTTGTGTGTGTGAGATAAGTCAAGAGAAAGCCAATTCTCCTGGTCATTTTATTCAACCATGGGACTCAAGGCTATATTGACTCTCTTGCCAAATACTACTTTGTGTAAAATTTATAACTACTAATGTTGTGGCTGCCCTAGGTTAAATTTTTACTGTTTTCAACTATTATAATATTGTTGTAATAATGGATTTTGGCTGAGATTCTGTTACATGGTACCGCGGTTAAAATAAATAATAGAACCAACAGTTTTTTGTTTAATTTCCAATATTACTTAAGTGGTGTGTCACCCGTCGCTTGTCCGAGGTACGCGGTCAGTATGTAATTTTTTTTGCAGGTCATTATGTAATGCTACAAGTACAGTATCAATAGAACACCACTAGTAACATTTATCAGTGACATCATAGAAGTACCGAAGTCGGCACATCACTAATAGGCTATTTCCTAACAGTGGAAACACGACGTTGGCTAAGGTTTCACTACAAGAGCACACATTCATGTTTTTTTTCTGTCACTCTCTTTCCTGGGTCTAATTTTTGAAGCTCCTGACGGGTTCAGACTTCAGACAGCATGCATAGTATTTTTTAACCCGACTAGAACAATATATGGACAGCATGCTTAAACATCTTATATGATGCTTATTTCATAACTAGAAAAATTGCGCTAAAAATAGGCAAAAGTGAATCGAATAGTGATTACAATAGATGAGAACATAGAAAAACATAGTCCCACATAACGTGAAGTTAATGCTACAAAGAGCCAATTGATCACAAAAAACAGTTCAAAGAGGACATCAAACTTCAACAATTACATGGCGAAAATGGATGTTTAGCGCAATGTGCATAGAGAACGAAGCACATTGACGTCAAATACCATTATGTGCGTGATGTTGTTGCACAAGGTAAGCTGAAGGTATGCAAAATAAGTACTCATGATAATCCTGCTGATATGATGACAAAGCCAGTTCCTGTTACTAAGTTCGAGCTTTGCTCGGGCTTAGTTGGTATCACTGTCTAGACCAAGAGGCTATTTGGCGCCGAATGTGTGTTTCTTTGTTGTTTCAGGGTGAAGTTCTCGTTCATGCTACAAGATGGAATTTGTCTCAAGGTGGAGTGTTATTTTGTGGTGATCCAAATTCGTTTATACTGATGAAGGCCAACTTGTGACGAAGGAGAGCGGAGCGTCCCGGAGTCAGAAGTTGGCACATCGTACGGTACGGATCGTTTCCGGGTCGGACTGCAGCCGACCTAGGGTTTTATGCCATCATATATATTACTCTTGTAAGCCACCGGTTGGGATAAGTCACATTGTGTAAATCCCCGGCGTTTGTAACCTCACCCCGATATAGTGAAGTGTTGCTGGCTGGCGCCCGTGGTTTTTTCCTCTCCTTTGTTTGGAGAGGTTTTCCACGTTAAAATCTCGTGTCCCCTTTGGTTTGATCGTTCCGCTCTTCGTCGTTTCTTTGCTATCGTTTATAACAATGGAAGGGTGGATCAAAGATGGAGCAAGCCTTTTCTGACAGCACAAAATGGAGGTCAAGACCTTTTTGGATACAATATTTAGCCCGTTTTAGACAAGCTTCTCTATGATGAAAGCTTTTCAGTGCTTATGATACTTTTGGGGAAGAAGAAAAAAAGAACAGCACCGAGTAGAGCTCCTGTATTTGAGTGGCTGATCTTTGTAGCCACCTTGAGTGATGTGTAAACTTTTAAACTATTGATACTATGCAATAAAATGCGGAGGTTGTGTACATCATTTTTATGAAGAGGCCGGGGATTGGTACGCCATTTCCCCCATTTCGAAAAGAAAGAGAACGCAATTTAGCATGGCAAGTCACTGAGATTACATCTTCCACTAGAGTCGCAAATATTAGAGGTTACAGTTTTCAACATGCAAAGTACAAAAAAGCTCGACAAATGCGACCATAGTTAATGATACTACGACAAATCAATGGCAACATATACTACGTCGAAACTCAGGCTGTAAGTGGGCAAGGTCACGGCTGCCCACTAGCCGCTCCACATGTGCCATTTAATGTAACGGGCCTGCCACTTCTCCCCACTTATTGTGCAAATAGGCAGCGGCGTCCACTCTCCCCACTAGCTCGCTCGCGCCGCTCGCTATGCAGCTCACGAAAATAGACTAGCTTGCTAGCTAGCTCGCTGTGCATTATCCAAGTTTTTTCAGAAATAGACTTCATAGCATTTAACTCAGTTTCATCCAACAACAAGAAACATATGCAGAAGGAAACATTTAACTTCATCCAAGCTTACGAACAGAATTCATCCAACAACATGACAAACATTTAACTCAGGTTCCTTGTAAAAATGCTCATATGCAGAAGGAAACATTTAACTCAGGTTCCTTGTTACAATAAACACAGCAGCAGCAGCGCCACTTGCCAGCACGTCGTCTTCTCCGCCGGCGCCACCGACCAGCACGTCGTCTTCTCCGCCGACGCCTCACCTGCACCTGACAACCAAGCAACAGTTTAAGGCAAGGATGGAGCAAAGTTTTCAGAACAATAAAGAACAGAAACAAATATTTGAAGATTCAGTCTAGTGCTGTACGCATCACCAACACAGCTTTTTAATCTAGACAACACACACAGAAATAACAGGAGGATCCAATTCAAAGCAAAGAACATTGCACGTATTTTTACTTCAGAAATAACAGTGTTTAACAGCATCCAAATGGTGCTTACAGGTTTCAGAACAGAAACAATAAAGTTTCATGCACACGAATACAAATTAGATCAGCTCCAAAAATACAATCATATTATAAATGCAAATAAAGAGCTCAGAGGGTTGCTCAATCTACCAGTTGTTCTAAAAATGGAAGGGCAGAATGGAGGCAAGCAAGATATTATGTATTTACCAGCTGTTCTAATCCAATCTTCATAACACATCAATGCCTCAATTGTTTCAGGTCCGAGGCTACTTCTGTGATCAGTAACTACTCTCCCGCACACGCTAAAGGCAGATTCGGAGGCAACCGTTGAAGCGGGAACATCCAAAACATCACGGGCTATGGCGCCAAGTATTGGGTATCTTGCACAGTTCACAGCCCACCACTTTAAGATGTCAAAATCTGGTGTACGGGATGAAAGTCCTCCTCAAAGTACCTCTGCAGCTCATTGAGACTCTTGGCTTTCTTAAGTTTCACATGCTCATCCCAATCAGAAAGGACTGTGGAAAGTTGTGAATCCTTAATCTTTGTTGTTGTATTACGGTGACCCTCATGGGGTATAAAAGGAGGTACATGGAGGGAGATAGACTTGGACTACAAGTAGGTCTAGAAGTCCTAGTCTAACATGAACTCGTACACGTATTGTATTCTAACATCCCCCCTCAGTCGTAGCGGGAGTGAAGCGGACGCTTGCGACTGGATTTGAAGTCTCGCGCTTTCGCCGTCTTCTCCCCTCCGTCATCATCAACTGCGTCTTGATACGTCCAAAACGTATCTACTTTTCCGAACACTTTTGCTGTTGTTTTACCTCTAACTTGTATGATTTGGATGCAACTAACATGGACTAACGCTGTTTTCAGCAGAATTGCCCTGGTGTCTTCTTTTTGTGCAGAAAAGTCAACTTTCGAGAAAAACTCCGAAAACAATTGCGATCGTCATATTTCACCGGAAGACCCACGGAGCCAGAAGGGGAGTCGGAGAGGCCACACCAGGCAGCCACGCCATAGCTGGGCGCGGCTGGGGGTGGGGCCGCGCCCAAGTGTGGCGTGGCCACCTCGGTCGCCCCCCGACGCTCCCCTTTGGACTATATATTGCCCTTGACCTAAATATCGAGGGGGGTTCGACCATATTTCGCGAAACACATCCACGCTCCGCCGCCGCCGCGATCTCTATTCCGGGGATCAGAAGTTCCGTTCTGGCACCCTGCCGGGACGGGGATTCGGAGGAGATCATCACCATCGTCATCACCACCGCCTCTCCATCAACCATCAATGATTCCCCCATCCATGTGTGAGTAGTTCCCTGCTGTAGGCTGAGGGGATGGTAGGGATTGGATGAGATTGTTCATGTAATAAGTTGCCAGATTGTTAGGGCATGGTGCCTAGTATCCATTGTTAGTGCTATTTATCATTGTTGCAACTTGTTGTGCTTAATGCTTGCCACTAGGGCCCGAGTGCCATGATCTCAGATCTGAACATGTTGTTGATGCATGAGAATAATTATGTTTTAGATCATATCTGCAAGTTGTTTTCACCTGTTATTGTCCGGAACCCGAGGCCCCGGAGTGACAGCAACCGGGATAACTGGAGGGGATGGCTTTGACTTGAGGATTACGTGTGTTCACGGAGTGTTAATGCATTGCTCCGGTACTTTATTAAAAGGAGTACCTTAATTGCCAGTAGTTTCCCTTGAGGCCCCGCTGCAAACGGGCTGGCAGGACAGTAGATGTTGTGCAAGTTTCTCATTGCGAGCACGTACGACTATATACGGAACACATGCCTATGTTTGACTAGTACTAGGATGCTTTTATAATTGTTTACCTGCAAATGCCCTGAGTTATGATTATTACATGAGCGCTCTTATCCATGCAACGCCCGTACATCCGTCCCTATGCCTACAGTACTTTTAATCCTGCTGTTTACTGAAATTACTGCTGCTGTCTTTGTTACACTGTTGCTGCTATTACTTTGTTACTACTGCTGTTATATCACCGTTGCTACTGATAATCTGTGTCGAGGAAGTCTACTTTCAGGTGCAGCTGAACTGACAATTCATCTGTTAAGGCTTATATTTATTCTTTGGCTCCCCTTGTGTCGAATCAATAAATTTGGGTTTTACTTCCCTCGAAGACTGTTGCGATCCCCTATACTTGTGGGTCATCAAGACTATTTTCTGGCGCCGTTGCCGGGGAGCATAGCTTTATTTATAAGTTCATCTGGAAGTGATATCCTTTGCTGCAATCCATTTATCATGGGGAAAACTCATGACAAGAAGGTGGCTATTCTGCCATCCACTACAAGGAAAGGTACGGCTCTGAACTCCGCTGCTGCTCTTGATTCACCATCTGTTATTAATCAACTGGTTACACCGCCACACGCACCTGCTTCGCGTGTTGGCACTACTGAATCTGAAACTGTTTCTGATGAATTTGATGATGCTTCTACTGTGCTTAGTGAAACTGGTTCGTTAGGTCCTTTTCTAGATGCTACGATTGCTAGGTCTAGACTTATTGAAAATTCTGAAATGCCTAATGAAAATGTTGTCACACCTGTTGCTTCTCCTGAGTCGAGGGAATTCATCGATGATGATGACCCCGAGGAAGATTATATAGAAGTAGATGAAGCTTTTGCTGAAAAATGCAGGAATCTTGACTCTTCTGCTGATTCTGCCACTATAATGGATTTTCTGAAAAAACACACTGTTAGCTACAAATTGTCTGCTGATCCTGAGTTTGCAACATCTCCTATTCGTATAACTGATAAGGATTATGACTTTTCTGTGGATTTGTCCTTTATATCTGTGGTAGAGAAAGATCCTTTTTGTGGTGCTGAAGATGAAAGTGCTATGGAACATATGAACAAGTTATCTACTTTAAGTAGTTTGTTCTCTGATGATATTAAATTGCGCACCTATTTTGTTACCAAAATTTTTCCTTTCTCTCTGAAAGGCGATGCTAAAGCTTGGTTTGGTAATTTGTCTCCCGGTTGTATTAAAAATCCTTTAGGATTGGTTGATGTTTTCTTCCATAAATATTATCCTGCTAGTGTTCAACATGTTGCTTTGCAGAGAATTTTTAACTTCAAGCAATTGCAGGAAGAAAATATTTCTGAAACTTGGTCAAGGTTTTGTTATTTGCTTAGAGTTCGACCTGGACATGATATACCTAAAAATGAACTTCTTGATATATTTTATAATGGACTAACCGATGAATCTAGGACATTCCTGGATAGTTGTGCTGGTTGTGTTTTCAGGAAACGAACTCCAGATGAAGCTGAGGAATTAATGGCTAAGATTAGCCAAAATTATGAAGATTGGGTTATAGCTGAACCCACTCCCACACCAGAGCCTGCGCCAGTGCCTACACCAAGAAAGAGAGGTGTTATTGAACTTGATAATGAAGGAATGAGAGAAGCCAAGAGGACTCTCAAGGAGAGGGGTATTAAATCTGAAGATGTTAAAAATTTACCTCCAATAGAAGACTTATGTAAGCCGACTCCTCCACCTTCAATTGAGGTACACTCTCTACAATATTTCGATGCTGGTGATATTCCTTATGGTAAGCCTCCTGATCAATGCTTAGATGAACTTGATAATTTTATTGTTAAGCAGGAGCATTTTAATATGAGAGTAGAAAATCATCTGTTAGAAAATTCTCGTATTATTAGTAATTTGCAAGATGTTTTGGTAAGAACTGTAAATGACATTAAAGGTCTAGTTAAACATCTTAGTATGGTTCAAACTCAAATGGAGCAAATTACTAAAGTACAAAAAGACTTGCTAGCTAAAAATTCTAATAGTAATGGAAAACATGCTTTTGGAATAGCAACTAGGAGTGGAGCTTCCACTCAAGATCCTTTGTATCCTGAGGGACATCCTAAAAGAATTGAACAAGATTCTCAATTAGCTGAAAGGCCCAGCTCTCCTTCTAAGAAAAAGAAGAAGAAACATAAACCTGCTGTAGAGTCTTCTGAAACTATTAAGGAAAAAGAACCTGCTAGTGATCCTAATAGTATATCTGTGTCTGATGCTGAAACTGAAAATGGTAATGAACCTGTTAATGATAATGATAGAAACAATGCTAATAATAATGAAGAGGTTGAGAGCGATTCTGATAGTGACACTGAAAATAAAAATTGCACTAAAGAGGATTTTGTAGCTAAGAAACATGGTAAAGAAAGAGAACCTTGGGTGCAAAAATCAATGCCTTTTCCTAATAAGAAACATAAATCCAAGGAAGAAGAACACTACAACAAGTTTTGTGAGTGGATGAAACCTTTGTTTTTGCAAATTCCTTTGACTGATGCTATTAAGCTGCCTCCTTATTCGAAATACATGAAGGATATTGTTTCTAACAAGAGGAAAATTCCTAATGAGGAGATTTCCACCATGCTTGCTAATTACTCTTTCAATGGTAAGGTTCCAAAGAAACTTGGAGATCCAGGTATACCAACTATTCCTTGCTCTATTAAAAATAATTATGTTAGAACTGCACTTTGTGATCTTGGAGCTGGAGTAAGTGTGATGCCTTTCTCTCTTTATAAGAGACTTTATTTAGATAAATTGATACCAACTGATATATCTTTGCAAATGGCTGATAAATCTACTGCTGTTCCTGTTGGTATATGTGAAAATGTTCCTGTTCAAGTTACTACCAACTGTTTGATTTTGACTGACTTTGTTGTGTTGGATATGCCTGAAGATGATAATATGTCCATTATTCTTGGTAGACCTTTTCTTAATACTGCAGGAGCTGTTATTGATTGCAATAAAGGGAAAGTTACTTTTAATGTCAATGACAAAGAGCATACTGTTTATTTTCCCAAGAAGCAAAATGTATTATGTGGAGTTAGCTCAATTGCAAGTTATAAAACTATCAAAGTTGGAAGTATTGATTGTCCTATTTATGACCACCATGAAGGATATGAAAGTATTATGGTTGGGACAATATCTATTCAATATAAGGTAACATAATGGTATCATGTAGTTTAATTCTTTTATGTCAAATAAAATATATTTGGTGGCAAGACTTGATCAACCTTGTTGACAAATACATTTTAGTTGCATAAAATTGTTAAACCACATTCTCTCTTTCTCATCTGTTATACCTTCTGTTATATTGCTGTCTTTATAAATTTTTAGAATGTTGTTTAGTGTGGTTAAAATTTTGCTTAGCTGCTGTTTAGAATTTTAAGTGCCCAGTTTTTGCTCGAAATTGAAAGTTGTCAGAAAAATCTGAAAATTTTACGTAAATTCCTATTTTGAAAAATGCAACGTGGTAGTACCTGGGGCTGACCAGGGGGACCCACCACGCTGCCACGCCATAGCTCGGCGCGGCAGGGGTGGAGGCCGCGCCCCCCTGTGGCGTGGGTCCCACCTGAGCCTCCACAAGGTGAGATTCCTCCCCTTTCTTTCTCTCTCCCGACCAAACTCATATCCATTGTTCAAACTCGTGTTCCTGCTGCTCTTGAGCTCGAATTTTTCGATCTCCTTGCTCAGCCCATTTCAGTTGCTGAAACTTTGCTTGTTTACTCACCGGTATGTGACTCCTTCGATTATCCAAGTAGAATTTTGTTTAGTGTTGTATTTCTAGAGTATTTTGCTGCTGTATGTTGCTGGTTAAGTGAGCTTGCATGCTTGTTCTATGCTTAGATTAATTATCCTTGATGCATGTGTAGCCCTCTTGCAAGTTTCTATAGTAGTTGCCTTGATTCTATAGTTGCAAAATCATTTTTTATGAGACTTGTTGAAAAATTTCAGAAAAGGAAGATGAAGAAATTTTCCTTTGGAGAGTTGTTTGAGAGGCGTGCACCATCATCCTCAAGGAAGACCAGGTCATCTGAAGCCAAAGTTCCTAGGAGATCTTACAATGAAGATCTTATTACTCCAGAGATTGATGATTCGGGGGACCTTGGAGCACCACATCCATCTGTTTTTCCATGTACTCAATTTTTGCAGGCTGCAGGGATTTATGAGGACTTCATGAGCATGATTGAGAGTGTGGGTCTACAAACATTCATGGGGGATACCAGGACCCAATATTCTAGACTCACTAAGATCTTTGTTGAGAGTTTCAAATTTAACTGCAAAGCTTATAAACCAACAGTTGATTTTAAAATTTATGATCGTGCATGTACTATGGAGCTAGATAATTTTTGCAGGATCATAGGTATTGCCCCATCGGGGACGACCAAGAAGATTAAGGAGCAGCCATCCGAGCTAACTGCGCTCTACCAGGAGTTGTGTTATGGAGACTCTCGCTCAGCCCACCGTGGTAAGATAAGAAATGTTCAGTTTCCGGCCATAAGGTATTTCCTATACTACTTAACTAGAAGTGTTCTTCCTAGGGAAAACACTAGTAATATTTCGAATATGCATCTAGCATTTCTTGCTACTGCTTTGAAGGGCGATAAAACTTATAATCTTGGTGCTTTAGTTGCTCGCCGCCTCGCCACCAAAGGCCCCATTTTTGGAGGCATTATTGCTGCGCGTGTTTTAGCTGACTTTAGTCTTGAGGCTGATCCTACTGATGAAATTTTAGTTCCTGAAAAACTTGATCTCTCTGCTATGATAGCACATAAATTTGTTACATCTGGATCCACTCTTGATAACTTGGTTTATAGAATTGTTTATGCTAACGAGGCGGAGCTGGAAGTTCCTCTACCGCAACCAAGTTTGTTCAGTATTTACAGGGATCCTCTATCATATTCGCGGGAGGAATTGAGCACACAGATGGTGGTGCCGCGATACCACGCGCGGTTCTACCCAGATGGGCAGCCGGGGCAGCCTACGGTGCCACCGCCGGCGGCCCCTGACGTCCCCTATTATGGCGGCGCGCCATATTACCCTGACCAGCAAGGAGGATCCTCTTCATCGACCGCCTACGACGCTTCGGCATGGGGTCCGTGGGGATGATTGTCTCCCAATTAGGCCAAAAGCCTAAGCTTGGGGGGAGGTACGCGTATACTGACAGTTCGCTCATTTCTATATTCGCTCCATGTCAGTTCTTTGTATATCCATATTTCGCTTTCTTTTATTTGTTCTTGCTTGTGGTGTTTATTTTCTCAAAACCCAAAAATACCAAAAATATTTTCGTTGTTTCTCTATGCTTTTATTTTAGTAATTCGAGTTGTAGTTTTATTTTGTCTTTTTGATTTTCGAGTTGATATTCAAAAAACCCAAAAATATTTTCCTTTTTATTTGCTTCTTCCTTGCTTTGTTTTAAAATTCGAAAACACCAAAAATATTTGTTGTTCTTCTTGGTTTTGTATAGTTCTTTTCAGATTCAACAGCCGTCTGTGACTCCACCTGGAGCTTGGTTTTCATTTTATATCATTCAAGTCATGCGAGCGAAGGGCAATAATGACGATATTCGACAACTTGATGTGGTGAGAGGCTGGTATGAACCGTATTTGTTTTCATTTTTGTACACATACCTGTCCATATGATTGCGCTTAGTAGTTATGGTATGGGCTATGTTACTTGATGAATGCTTGATAGCCATGTTTTCTCATGATTAATCCTAATCTCCTGAAGGTGCACCATATGTCATATAGTTATTTGCATGCATTGTTTTATTCGTAGAGTGGTATTGTAGTGTGGTATCCTCCTCTGAATGTTTTACTTGATTCGACTTGGCACATGTTTATGACTCAAAACAAAAGTCAAGCCTCGACGATCTATTGTGACTCAGAGTTTCTGTATCACTTTTATGCCACTGCTAATTTTATTCTGTCGCAAGTATGATTATGACAGTTGTGCTCTCTTGTTGTCGCTTCCCCGTCTATTGCTAGCCTTCACCTGTACTAAGCGGGAATGCTGCTTGTGCATCCAAAATCCTGAAAACCAAGTTATTCCAAAGAGTCCACTATAAATTCCTATGCATGGTTTTAAACCATTCCAAGTAAATTTCTTCGTGTGCTATCTTTAACTATTCAAAATTGTACAATCCCTTTTTGTGTCACTGCGTGTAGCTCATAAGGATGTGGTAGTAGAACTTGTCATCTTCCATGCTAAATGATTTCCAAGGACAAGTAGCTTCATCTGCTTGTCCACTTTTATTTTTGCAAAAGAGCTGGTTAGTCCACCTATCATTTAATATTAAAATAGACACTCCTCCACGGTGATTGTTGGTCGGCACCCGAGGATTCGGTTAGCCATGGTTTGTGGAAGAAAAGGTTGGGAGGAGTGTCAAAAATCTGTAAGCATGATATAATGCAAACTATATGAATTTTCGGAACCGCTCTAAAAGTTGGTTAGTTATGGAAGATGACAAGAACTCTATCGCGGATTTGTTGACACTTGCAACCACTTCTCAAAATATTATTTTTACACTCTTTATATGCCTTCGGGAACTAACAAGCTCTAGCACACGATTTAATCCCTGCTTCCCTCTGCGAAGGGCCTATCTTTTATTTTAATGTTGAGTCACCATCCTTCTTTAAAGCACTTCTTTGAGAGCATGACTGTCATTCTTAGCAGGCCCGGGCCCATGGGAGTGCAGCCTGTGCGGCCGCACAGGGCCCACGAATTTTAGGGGCCCAAAAGTTTCATGCAGGCCTATGTGATATTTCATCTGCTGGCGCTGAAAATGGAAATCCATCCGTTGGCGCGCTGAAACGTGGTTTGCTGCCTTACCTGGGCTGATTTACTTGGGCCGTGGCGCCTACTGGCTCCTGAGTCGTGGACTCCTGGTGGCTGGTTTCCATCGATCGATTAGGCTCACCGTCTCCCAGCGTCAATCTAACTCCCAACTTCACTTGATTTCTGTCAAAGAAAAATCTAGATTGAGACTCGAGCGATCGAGCCGCCAGCGCCAGCGATAGATTGTCTTTCTTCTTGGCCGATCGGCAAACAAAAACAGTGTTCCGATCAACTCATCAACACATCGATCAAATAGCGCCGAGTCCACTTCATTGCGCCGCCGCCGTCCGCCGTGATGGCCGAGGTCCTCTTTACCAAGCCAAGACCCACCGTCCAGCTGCTTGAGATCTCGATATGCAAAATCAAGCGGAACAGCTAAAGTGTTGTTGCTGCCACTAGCCACACATCGCCGCCGCCCGCACCGGTGTTCTGCTCATCGCCACCAATTGGCCAATCTGGTACTTCGTCCGCTTCTAATACTAAGTCTAAACTCGGGATAGGAATGCGTCAAATCCAGTCCATGAAGTACTTAATTAGGCTGAGCTGATTGTGGACTAATTATTTTTCAATCTGATTACATAGATGATAAAGGGGATAAAGAAGTCGCAGACTTGTTCGTCAAGACCTACGTCTTGTTATTTTCCATCAACATCACAATTCAAAGATGATAAGATTAGTGTTTTGAAAATCTGAACCAATGTAAGGGACACATACCACGTATAACTAGCGGTAAGTTACTTGCTTACTAATAATAAACTTATGTACGAATATAAGATGTGTTTATTCATATAATTTTTAGTCCTATTAATAAATTTATGTAGTTTGTTGCTATGTATAATATTATGACATATTGTTCATTATTTTATAGTTAGATAGGGCCCATTTTAAAATTTCGCACATGGCCCCGAATATTGTCGGCCCGGCCCTGATTCTTAGTGAAATGTGCTCGTCCCAGAATAGGTTAGTAGTGACATAGCTTGATGCTTTTATCTTTGATAAGCTTTATTTCTAGTCTGCCTGTAAACTTCAGAGGTGCCTGGGCATTTATGTTTTGCTGCACACATTCGGGCAAGCGAGATACCACTTTGCCATACCCAATTACGAACATTGCAATGCTGCACTTAGTTATATGCCATGTTGTTTACCTTTAGTATGTTAGAATCTTTTTTCATGGCTGCATATTTATCAAGCTTTTATCTTATGCATATCTCCTATCATAAGCTAGTAAGTATAATCATAATTCAAGTATGTATACATCATATGAAGCAATTGTGTTCGTAAAAGTTTCTTTATCGCGTTCAGTTTGTCAACTGAATTGCTTGAGGACAAGCAATAAGCTAAGCTTGGGGGGAGTTGATACGTCCAAAACGTATCTACTTTTCCGAACACTTTTGCTGTTGTTTTACCTCTAACTTGTATGATTTGGATGCAACTAACATGGACTAACGCTGTTTTCAGCAGAATTGACCTGGTGTCTTCTTTTTGTGCAGAACAGTCAACTTTCGAGAAAAACTCCGAAAACAATTGCGATCGTCATATTTCACCGGAAGACCTACGGAGCCAAAGGGGAGTCGGAGAGGCCACACCAGGCAGCCACGCCATAGCTGGGCGCGGCTGGGGGTGGGGCCGCGCCCAAGTGTGGCGTGGCCACCTCAGTCGCCCCCCGACGCTCCCCTTTGGACTATATATTGCCCTTGACATAAATATCGAGGGGGGTTCGACCATATTTCGGGAAACACATCCACGCTCCGCCGCCGCCGCGATCTCTATTCCGGGGATCAGAAGTTCCGTTCTGGCACCCTGCCGGGACGGGGATTCGGAGGAGATCATCACCATCGTCATCACCACCGCCTCTCCATCAACCATCAATGATTCCCCATCGATGTGTGAGTAGTTCCCTGCTGTAGGCTGAGGGGATGGTAGGGATTGGATGAGATTGTTCATGTAATAAGTTGCCAGATTGTTAGGGCATGGTGCCTAGTATCCATTGTTAGTGCTATTTATCATTGTTGCAACTTGTTGTGCTTAATGCTTGCCACTAGGGCCCGAGTGCCATGATCTCAGATCTGAACATGTTGTTGATGCATGAGAATAATTATGTTTTAGATCATATCTGCAAGTTGTTTTCACCTGTTATTGTCCGGAACCTGAGGCCCCGGAGTGACAGCAACCGGGATAACTGGAGGGGATGGCTTTGACTTGAGGATTACGTGTGTTCATGGAGTGTTAATGCATTGCTCCGGTACTTTATTAAAAGGAGTACCTTAATTGCCAGTAGTTTCCCTTGAGGCCCCGCTGCAAACGGGCTGGCAGGACAGTAGATGTTGTGCAAGTTTCTCATTGCGAGCACGTACGACTATATACGGAACACATGCCTATGTTTGACTAGTACTAGGATGCTTTTATAATTGTTTACCTGCAAATGCCCTGAGTTATGATTATTACATGAGCGCTCTTATCCATGCAACGCCCGTATATCCGTCCCTATGCCTACAGTACTTTTAATCCTGCTGTTTACTGAAATTACTGCTGCTGTCTTTGTTACACTGTTGCTGCTATTACTTTGTTACTACTGCTGTTATATCACCGTTGCTACTGATAATCTGTGTCGAGGAAGTCTACTTTCAGGTGCAGCTGAACTGACAATTCATCTGTTAAGGCTTATATTTATTCTTTGGTTCCCCTTGTGTCGAATCAATAAATTTGGGTTTTACTTCCCTCGAAGACTGTTGCGATCCCCTATACTTGTGGGTCATCACGTCTCTGATGGTTTCTCCTCTCTTCCCTCCCGCAGTCACAGCGGGAGTAGCGTGGACGCAAGTGACGACGCGGACGCTGTTGACTGGAGTAGTTGCCGATGAGTTGCTGTAGACGTTGCCCTTGATGTCGATGTCGAGGTAGCCGAGCTTGATGTAGCCATGGTCGAGGTAGTCGTGGTCGATGTAGTACTTGTCGTAGTTGTTGTAGCCGCAATGTCGGAGGCGCAAAAAATTGCGCGATTTTTATGACGGAGCTGCAGTTGTGGTTTTTTTTACGACGTTTTGCACCCTTTAGGGTACCGTCGAATCCGACGTTTTGCACCCTAAAAGGTACCACCGGGGGCGTCTTGCGGATGTCAGAGGACGCGGTCGTAGGTGAGTCCACCAGTTTTGCCAAGACAGGAGAAAGCTCACCGCACACGGCGGTTTTGCCAGAACCGTGTGCGCCGTTGTAGGGGCTTTCACATAGTGATGCCATTTTTTGTTGTTGTTGTTGTTGCAGTCTTATCCGTCGGACGCGGTCAGTGCCGTCGTCGGTGTCTTGTGTTGCCTTGCAGTAGTACTGTCAGAGGGCGGGTGTCCATCCTTGTGGACGAGGTTGTAGAGGCGCGGCGGCGGTGTGTTGACGAGCTTTGTCGATGAAGACCACGTTGATGTAGACCTTGGCGATGATGTGTCGGCGATGTAGCGGCAGGCGTGAGGTGGTACGTCGATTAGAGTCGTCCCTCGTGACGACGATGATGTTGATGCCTTGCCGTTGGATGTCGGAGAAGTCGATGAAGATCCACACCGGCCTGCGTGTGGTTGATGTCGATTCTCATAGATGTTGTAGATGGCGCAGTCGTACAGCTTGATGTCGTGGTTTCGGCTCGATATATAGTTCTGGTTGTCGCAGTGCAAGATCGGTCCTCGCAGGCGTGAAGGTCTTGGTGGCCTAGTAGAATTTCGGCGAGCGGCATGCATCCATCTACGTGGATACCTGCTTATCTATTGCATGACGAACTCCGTAATCCTGGTGCATCATGGCCTCTTCTAGTACACGGCCTGCACATGTACGTGACATGACAATGCGCACGAGATCTGATCTGCATGTCGATATGGGTCCAGCAGTCGCTGCTGCTTGTTTCGGACGCGGGAGCTGCTCTTGGCCAGCCAGCATGCTCACATCACCGGAACGTTGCTGGAGTCCGGGCGCCCGTCGTCTTGTCCGTCAGATCGCGTGTGCATAGCGCGTGCCGGCGTCGCTCGCTCTTCCTGATGCAGATTGGACCGCGATGCCTTCCGGGTTCGCTTGAGATGTAGCTGTGTGCATGCTCGTTGAAGCGGCAGGTGCGGGATGATCTGCCGTGGCCCGTGGCGCCCTTGACGGCGCGTGCGATGCCCGCGCGTGGCCGCGATTTGCTGCTTCGCGGCCTCGGCCTCATCCATGGTTGAAGTAGCCAGCGAATCTTCCGTCGTCTTCACCGAATCATGTACCGAACCGAGGGTCGTAGGATTTAGGGATTTATTTGGCTGAAATTGGATCTAATCTATGGAATTGGGAATTTCGAAAATCTAGTCTAAACCATGAACTGGAAATTGAATCTAATAACCGGTTGAACCGGGTGCCGCGCCCCCGAGGAGAAGAGATCGGTCTCCCCGGGGGCGGCGCGCTGCGGAAGATTTAGAACCCTAAGATCGGCGTCGTGAGACTAACCGCTCTGATACCATGTGGAAAGTTGTGAATCCCTAATCTTTGTTGTTGTATTACGGTGACCCTCATGGGGTATATAAGGAGGTACATGGAGGGAGATAGACTTGGACTACAAGTAGGTCTAGAAGTCCTAGTCTAACATGAACTCGTACACGTATTGTATTCTAACAAGGGCACTGTCAGCCAACACCACTTGTTCACATTTTCCCTCTTGTGACAAGACATCAAAACTTTCTTCAAACTCAGATGCATACTCCACAAACAGGACCTCCATGGCCTTCTTCACTTCTTTTATGTATTTATCAGCATCAGCTCCAAAATATTGGTTCAAGCGAAACACAACATGATCCATTTTGAACCTTGGATCAAGTACAATTGGTATGCAATTTGCCAAGTATGACTCCTTAAAGTACTTATTAAACTTAGTTTGCATTTCTTTCACCATGCTTCGGATTGTAGCATTCTTTCTTTTTGCTTGTTCTTCGAGGACAACTTTGACATTCCAAATCTCGATGAAATACAAATTCGAGGTTGGGTAGTCAGAGCCCGAAATAACATTGGTAGCATGGCAGAATACCTTTAGAAGCTGACAAATGTCTTCAGCCATTTTCTATTCCTCACACGAAGGACCAAAAGTATGGATGAACACACTTAGGTAGACCTCCATGGTCGCGCGCACTGGGGGTCCGACACCCCCTGTTGCGTTGTTGTTGTTGGTGCCTTTCTATCGCCCGATCCGACACTCGTGCTCTCTCATCGCCCTCCACAGGAGATGGGATGTACTACAGGCCGGCTAGCTACTGGCTGGCACATGGCCACGAATCAATTTCTCTGTAGCCAAAGTAACACGGGATTCTAACCTCCAGCCAAACAGATTAGCGGGATGAGACCGAGCGATAGCTCGAGTGGCTGAGGTCGCTGGTGAGCACCCAGCCATCCAGAGTTCGACTCCTACGGAGCGAATTTCTGGGCGTCTCACGCTACACTGTTCATCTGCGCACTGTTGCAACACTGTTCTCTGAACAGTGCAATAAATCGCAGGTGCCTCTCTTCATCCACGTGCCACAGGCGAGGTCGACGTGCCCGTTGGTCCCAGAGCGCTGGTCTTCGGATAAGTCTCTCAGGACGTTTTAGGGATATAGATTGTAGGTCTTGTTTAGACATATAGGTGGGGTGTGCGTGTGGTGTGTGTGCGTGTGGTGTGCGTGCCTGTGTGTCCGTTCAGATACTACAACTTGTATTTTCAAGAGAGACTCTAAAAAAAAAAAAAGCGGGATGACGTGGCCCCGGTACCTCCTGCCAAAGCTAATGGCGGTACGTCCTTTCCGCCAGTCCTAATGGCGGGATGTCCTTTCCGCCTTTCCATGTGACGGGATGTGACACATGTCGCCTTTTCATCTTTTCGCCGGGCTATTTTTAACAAAACGATTCAGAGAAGGCTATTTTTGACAATTCAATTGGGCAGTGGACTATATTTATAAAAAAATCCGTTCTTTTTGGCCGTCTGACAGCACTCGAGACGCAATAGTGCAGTCTTTTGATGGTGCAGGACTCGAGGAGAATAATACCCGGGATACGATAGCACTCGAGTAACGCAATGTGTTTTCTCGTTTCAGTGACATAGTTGGCATGTACGTGCAACGCACGTTTTCACAATTAAAGAGGGCAATTAACGTTTTCACGTTAATTCTGGATTTTCCGACACCAAGCCGAACATGTCCTGAAAATTCAGAGCATGACCCCAGCGTCGCGACGCCGGGGAGGATGAAGATCGTCCACCGGCACGGACCTCGCCTCTAGCCGACGCGCACGGGATGCCACCATCCCACGCGAAGAACACCGTTGCCGACCAGAGAAGCAAAACTTGGGACCGAGGAGCTTGGAGATGGGGAGGATGACACTGCCGGCCGGAGCAGTTTCACCACGTCCGGCGTGGGAACTCCATGGCGCGGCGGTGCAGGCCGACGACATCACGAGGAGGGGCGGATGAGCCAAATACGGTTGACGACAATGAAGCGAGCGCCGTTCAATAGCAGACTCGTGAGAGGTGGCGACGTCCTATTCGCGTCGCCGGTGCGTGAGGTCCACGACACGGCCGACCGAGCCAAGCTCTTCATCGAGTTGGCCACCTTTTTTCTAATTAAGGATCCTTTCTTTTAGGCAGTGCAAAATTGTTGTAATTTCTACGAAATTGAAAAGGTACATTGAGTTGTCAGAGATTGAAATAATTTGGGCCGTTGATCAAATATAGAACGGGTCAAATTTAATAATATCAAACGGCTATGTGCTTATTTTTCAGAGGGTTCTATTTTTCATGTTCGTCGCGAGCAGAATGTTGTCGCACATTTGTTAGCTCGTTCTAGTGAGCAATTAGTGTGTCAAGTGTGACGTGGTGTGCCCCCGGATTGCATCCGGGAAGATATTTGTATGAACATTATGTCTCTTGATTAATAAAGCGCATGCGTTCTCTCTCTCAAAAAAAGGTGAAATTAAGTTGATTTTCTCAGTCAAGTTCTTGATGTGCGGGATTATACGGTAAACGATCAAAATATGAAGAATCTTGTATAGTTGCCTAGATATATATTCTACAGTTCTTGAATTAAATAGCACAGAAGACCCCAAAAGAAAAACTAACCAAGAAAAGGCATAGAGAAAACCTTTTATGTAAATCGCATACCGCTAGCTAATTACAGAGCTAGAACTGCTACTGGCTTGCTCACTTCCTCTCTGTGCGTTGTCTTCGCTGCTGGCTGGCCGCGCGGCTGCCATCTTCCTCTCCTCCAACCTGCACGCGGCGCAACACGCCGTCGCGTCGGCTGCGGGCTCGGCACCGTCGGTCGTCGTCGATGCCGGCGTGGCCAGGTAAGTCGGCCGCTCCTCGCCGGCCATGATGACCACCACGTGGCCCTGCCACTCCCCTGCCATCCCGGCGGCCGAGCTCTTCTCGGCGTCGACTTGGTCGTCATGGCCCGGACCGGCGTGGGCGCCGCATGAGAGATTCCAGTAGGAGCAGGCCAGGGCGAGGAGCGAGAGCACGATGAGGCCCAGCATCGCCGCGAGCCCGCAGAAGAGGTACGGCACCGATGAATCTCGTAATTATTTCTTGCGTTTATTTCTTTTAGCGGTGGCAAATCTCGTAATTATCACGAAACGAAATAAAACGAACCGGTACGATGACATTAGCAGTATTATGTGATTTGGTGGGAGGGTAAAACGGGCAAAAGTGGATTTGTGTTGAGTTGTCAAACATTGGAGCGATCTGGACCGTTCGCCAAATATTGAAGGGCTCAGATTCAATGTATCAACACAAGTTTGCTCTTTTAATAGTAGTATAGATTAGTCATTTCTGACCGGAGCGTGTTATTGATTGGGTGCGGCCGTTTCTGATAGTAACACATATGTTGTTTTTTCTAATTAAGGAACCGTTTGTTTTAGTAGTGGCAAAATTGTTGTAATTTCAATGAAATTAAAAAGATGTGTTGAGTTATAAGATATTGGAACGATTTTCTTAAACAATAATGTGACTATCATCAACAAACCTATGACAAATTTCTGCAGATACATGTCTATGTACGGATCTGGACGCTGATACAAATCAAAAGGGAGGCTCCAGGAAAAAATGAAACAGTAGTGGTAGCAAACTCCCCAGATCTGCAACGAATCAGCTAAATCAACTATCTAGCTAATCCACCGCTTGCAGCGGCTCGCGGACAGTAAGGGTGTGTTTGGTAGCCTGTGCCACCCTGCCCAGCCAATCTCTCCTCATACAAGCCAACTTCATACAAGCTGAGAAGAGATTTTTCAATGTGTTTGGTAGCCTGTATCAGTTGAGACATGCTGAACTGAGATGTTTGTTAGCCTGTATCAGTTGACACAGGTTGAGCTCAGATGTTGTTTGGTAGCCTGTTTCTGAGCTGAGATATAAATAGCACACAAAATAAACCGTTTCAGCAATACTAGACATTCCATCAACAAGACAACAGCAAAATAGGACACTGTATCAACAAAATATCATTTCAGCAATATATAATAAATTCTTGGACCAAAATATGACATTCGAGCAATATATAATAAATTTCAGCACGAAAATGGACAATCCAACACCAAAATATATAATTTAGCACAAGAATTAGGTAGATATAACATAAAAGGGTCCATAGTACATAATAATAGGAGTAGCAGGACAGTCCTGTTGCTCTAAGTTTGCATAGATATAACATAAAAGGGTCCATACATCATCCATAATAAATTCATATTAAAAAGTTTGCATTACGAGACATTACAAAAGAGATGATATCTCAACTCTAAGTCAAACAAGATCTGGATTCTTTGCTAAGATGCGCTTAAACGAGGCTTCACGGACTGTAACTTCCATTTTCACGAAATTAAGGCCTTTACCCTTGTGCTCTGTCAAGTAATCAAGAACAGCCAAACGTTGATCCATGTCAAAAGATAGGTCCATTACAGCCTTGTACAAATCTGGGTGTGTCTCGGTATGGCAAGTGTTATTGATAGCACCGGCCACATCACGCAATGCATCGGACATGTTGCGACACTGAAGTTCATCTTCTTCACTCATAACCCTCTTCCTCTTGTTATTTGTGACAGTAGGTGAAGGAGTAGTGGTAGGAGTAGAGGCAGGAGTAGGTGCACCAATACCACCAAGATCGAAGTCCAAAACAATAGGAGTAGCAGCAGCAATACCTTCGCCATTCAATGCAGTAGGTTTCCCCAAAGGCTCATTCGACCCCATTGCAAACTTTCCCGTGGCTAGCTTATTGGCAAAGCAAGCTTCCATATATTCAAAGTTAACAAGTGGTTTGTTGAGTAATTCAGCATCCTTAGGAGTATCCTAAAATTTATGTCAAAAACAGATTTCAGCATACTAAAGTAACATGTTTCAGCACTAAAATAACAGGTTTCAGCAACAAAATGATATATTCCAGCACAAAAATAGGACATTCCAGCAATATATAATATATTCTAGCACGAAAATAGGACATTCCAGCACCAAAATACGACATTCCAGCCAATATATAATAAATTGCAGCATGAAAATAAGGATTTCAGCATGAATGTACATACCAAAGTGTGACCCAAATAATGCTGCTCTTCTAGGCGTATCATTTTTTGATCATCATCCCAAAGCGCCCCACTTAAAACTCTCAGTTTTTCAATCCTTTGATACCTATTCTTCCACTTGCGGAGATGATTGCCCACTTGGGTGATAGTAACTTGGTAACCGACTAGTTGGGTCAAAACTTTTGCAGCTTGGTTAATATGTATCTCTTTGAAGCCTTTGTCAGTCTTGACACCTTTCGCTGCAATCTCAGCAAGACATCGCATCATGCATGCCGACATAGGAGGGGTCCATTTCATCACCTTCTCGGTCTTCTTTGCTTTAGCACCAACATCCGGAACTTCATCCATAGGTTCATCCATCTACACCAAAACAAATGGATTTTTAGCATCAAAATATGACAAAACAGCACCAATATATGACATAACAGCATTATAAATAAATTCCAGCAGCAAAATATGACAAAACAGCACCAATATATGACATAACAGCAGTATAAATAAATTCCAGCAGCAAAATATGACAAAACAGCACCAATATATGACATAACAGCAGTATAAATATATTCCAGCAGCAAAATATGACAAAACAGTACCAATATATGACATTCCAGCACCAATATGTGACATTACAGCACCAAAATGTGATATTCCAGCACCAAAATAGACATTACAACACCAAAATGTGATAGTCCAGCACCAATATACGATAATCCAGCATCAAGTCACAATTATTACAACAACTAACTCCAGAGTAAATCAAATGTGGGCTAACCCCCTATTGGCCCACATGTGGTGTGCAAATTCATCTCTCTTTAGCTTCCAAGTAATATTATCATAAGCAACATCATTGTGGTCCTCATCATTGGGTTCCGGTTCCATGCCTCCGGTGGAAAAAATTCATCCTCACCCCACTGAAGTATCCAATTATGGAGAATGGCACAAGCAATCACTACTTTGACTTGGGTATTTAACATGTATTTAACAAGCACAATACAACACAATATTCAGGATTTAATAAGCACAACACATATGACAACAACATATGTAATTCATTTTCTATTGCTTTGACAGTTCAGGCGGGTGGCAAATCTTTACTTTCTCATGATTTCAATCTTATCGACTACACCAATTAGGTCTCTCTCTCTCTCTCTGATGCATGTGCATGCCTATGTTAGCTATGGAATTCTCTGGTTGCAGCTAGACACACATTGCAGCATAAAAAGTGCATGAGTTGATTCAGTCATCGTTTGCTTCCCTTCGTCTTTATACTTCTAACAATCTAACATCATACATGCTTTGTTCTGCACATAAAGCACCGAATCACAACTGACACCATAATGTTGGAAAAAGGTATTTTTTTGGCAATAGAGAGAGGAGGTAATAAACTTAGCAGATTATAATTCACTGTGTGAAACTGATTACTTTTTTATAGAATGTGAAACTCATTGCTTACAATTTGCATTTGTTTAGCTGGTTTCTAATCAACAAGAAAATATGGCATAGAAATTTGTGAGTGTTCTCAACACTCTTGTTTTGTTTCAGATCCCCGGGTTGCTGAAGATTAGACACATTGGACAATCCACTATTGGCAGCGCTGCACTGTTCGGACTTTTCTTGGGAGCTGGAAGCTTGATACACTGTGGGAAAAATTATTAGTTTGCGTTCCAAGGTTTTGGACAATACCTCTGGTTCTAGGCTTCAAATGACTGTCTTGAGTACACAATTATTTGATGTTTAAGGAACAATCAAGTTCTGCTATTATTTACTCATTCTCGACTCTAGATATGTCTGTCCTACTTTTGGTGTGGAAATAAAATCTTTGTTCATCTGTATGCGAATGTAGCTGGTGAAAGAAGCACTGGTCACAAACTAGTTTGTTGTAAACACTGCTCTTTCAAGTTTATTATGCTTATCAGTTACAGTACCACGCAGAAGCAAATAGGGATAACAATGCAAGGAAGAATGACATGTCCATTAACAATGCACACATCGATGTATAATAACCACAATGCAGGGAGTTGGGGCTACCTTTGTCGGTCAAAGGCGCTGCTGCAGCAGATGGGTCGACGAGGTGCAGATCGGCCGCCGGTGTGGAGGAGGTGCAGATCGACCGGAGCTGCAAGATCTGGTCCCGTCGATCTGCTGCTCCCGGTGCTGCTGCTAGAGGAGGTTGTCCCTGCTGGGGCTACCTCTGCCGGTCTGGTCCGAGGTGAAGGCCGGATTGGAGGTGAGGAGGTGCTGCAGACGGTCGTAGTGGAGGTGCGGAGGTGCTGCAGATGGCCGGAGACGAGGTGAGGAGGTGCTGCCCTGATCTGGTCCGAGGTGGGAGACGAGGTGGATGGCTGCAGCTGGGGCTTGTCGATCTTCTGTACGGGCCCGTCGATCTACAGCTCCGGGGCGGCCAGGAAGGTTCCGAGATGCATGGTGGCCGCCCTCGAGCTCGCCGGCGTGCACAGAAGCAGCGGCGGTGGAGGATTTGTGGAGGGCGGGGAGGAGATCGTGGGGGCAGGCGGCGGCTGCGGGCAGGTTCGGGTGGGGGCGAGAGCTGGCGGCGGGGGTGAGGAGAGACGAGGGGTGCGAATGAGCGTGGGTTTCCCTTCGGGGGTGCGAGGGTGAGTCGTTTCCTGGGACGCGCGGAGATTTTTGCGGGTACGCGCTCGACTCGTTTTCTGTACGCGCTCGCCCCGGTCGACCTGAGAAGCTCGATTCCAGCTTCTCATGCGGGCAGGGCTGAGAGCCAATTTTGCATCCGGTGGGCAGGGCTGAGAGGTCTAACACGGGCTACCAAACACTCAAAATCCGGGTGAGCTGAGATTTTCTGGGGTAGTACGGGCTACCAAACACACCCTAAGAGGCCAGCCGAATGAGCTAGCTCGCGCGTCATGAAGGAGGCCGACCCCAGCGGACGCCTAGTATCTAGAGCTGGGCTCGGCCGCCTACGCGGATATGCCCCGTTCTTGGTACGCTGCCGTAGGGTGCACGTCGAGTGGCGCCGTTAGATTTCGGTGCGGCTCCCATCGCCATGCGTGGCCGGCGCGGGGACGCTTCTCGCTGGAACGTAGGAGTACGGGAGGGCGGCTGCCATGCTAGTCTCACACGAAGAGCAGAAGGGGGTGGTGCCTTGCTGCCTGAAGGAGCTCCGGTAGACCTGATTCTATTTGATTCAGCTGGCGGGTGCCTTTTTTGGGCAGTGGCAAAATCTCCGTAATTTCTCTGAGATAGAAAGGTCTGTTGAAATATAACGAACCGGTACGATGGCATTAGCAGTATTATGTGATTTGGTGGGAGGGTAAAACGGGTAAAAGTGGATTTGTGTTGAGTTGTCAAATATTGGAGCGATCTGGACCGTTGGCCAAATATTAAAGGGCTCAGATTCAATGTATCAAACAAGTTTGCTCTTTTAATAGTACTAGTTTGCGTGCACGTGCAACGCACGTCTTCACAATTAAATAAGACAATTTACAATTAAGAAAAGACACGTCGCGTTCCTTGCTTCTTCATAGATGGTGTCTACTGCCCACGTGTTGCTACGGGTTTATATTTACACAAGGAAGCCCTTAATTATATTGTACACTTCCAGAAAGTAGATTATGTTTTTTCAAGGAAATATATGATTTTTTCAAAGGGGGAGGACATGGTCGCCGTACCTGGAGGCTCAGGTAAACCAGGGAGGGTGGCAGGCGGTAGTGTGTCATTGGTTATGTGTGATATATACCGTGGGATTAGATCTCGTGGGCAGAGAGGGCGAGACAAAGGGATGAGGCTTTCCCACTCAGTTCTTTTTCTTGCCAAACAAAACTCGCAAATATGACACCCCGTTGTACTCGCAACTCGCAAGTCCTCCCGTTCAATGAGCAGGCATCAGGGTTTAAATAAAATTCAAATAAATTTTGTTTAAGTTTAAGTCTATTCAAATTGAAATAAAATTTTGTCAATTTTGACTGAAATAATTTACCAAATGTACGGAATTTCATTGGTAAGCTAAAGTTTTGCCCAAATAAAATTTTATTTCCCTGGCAAGCACCACATGGATGCTCGCGCGTTGTCCTGGCCGCGAACACGAATTCCAACGTGGTGAAGACTGAAGACTACCTGCCTTGGACATGCGCGGTGCTGCATGCCCAAGTGCAGAGTGAAGGTGGTAATGGCGATGACGCGAATCATATAGAACCGGATCGGATCTGTGGTGTTGCGTTCTTGCCGTCGTTCACCTCCACGTACCAGCAAAAAATGATAGTAGCTTTATCTGTAAAGGAATAGTTCGATTCAAAATTATGCATCAAATGTCGGAGTACTATTTCCATATGTGTCATGCGCAATTACCAGTCCCTTGGAGCGGTGACTCCGGTGATTTTGTAAAAATGGCTAGAGGGGTCGGTGCTGATGTACAGGTCTCCGTACTCGCCCAAAGCCCGTACTGCCTGTAGATTGTAGTTCTTCGGTGATGAAGACATTGTTCACGTACTTGGGGTCGCTGTTTGGGACCCCGACGCTCCCGTTCGGCGACGTGATCGAGGCGGCTTGAACAGAGGGTCACCGACGCGGCGATGCTGACAGTAACGCCGCCGCGCGCCACCCTGATCGTAGCGCTGCGTATTACTACGGTATTCCTGCCTAATAATACTGCCGATCGGGCATTTCGCTCACGTCACGGCGCCTGGTTTCCCAGCTCCGCTCGCGTGTATCTGAGACGTCCGGTTTCGCAGCTAGCTATCGGTTCATCGATTGCCTAGAGTGGTTGCTGGTTTCACGTTCGGACCAGGTAACAGGAATTAGTTTAGATCTCGTAGAGCGTTGCCTTGTGTTGGTCCGTTTTTTTTCCTCGTGGCAAAATCGTTGTAATTTTTACGAAATTGAATAGATGTGTTGAGTTGTCAAACATTGGAGCGATCTGAACCGTTAGCCAAATATTGAAGAGCTCAGATTTAATGTATCAACACAAGTTTACTCTTTTAATAGTAGTATAGAAGTATAGATACATCCATATGCATATATTTTGCGTCCTACGCCGATACAAAATACTCCCATTGTGTGTGCTTGGACAGAGGTATACTGATGCTCTAATGAAGTGCCGATTCGAGAAAAAAGTACTTATGTTAGTTTGGGTACGAGCCGCGATAGAACAGTTAATTTTGGTCCCAGCCACAATAGGACAGATTGGGGTGAAAGGCATCAGAAGTTCAGACCCCGAGAATTTCTTGGCCACCGTCAGGCGGAAGCAACGCGTCAGCATGTGCCTAACCCTGGTCTGTCGCCGCGCAGAGAAGGATCAATCGACCTTGCCTTGAGCAGTACACTCCTCCAGTAGCCCAGAGGGGAGAACCGGAGAAGCGATGTGACTGAACCGGGGGCCGTATGTCAGGCTCAGCACGTCAGGACGGCTAGCACACGCACGCCGCCTCTCCTGTACCAGCCTTTGCGTGCTCCTTCTGCTCCTTGATAGCATAAATGTTGGCTCGACAGGTTGATTGACGTCTCTGCGACCGGGCTCAGACAAGCGACTTCGACAGTTCGATAATGCAGCACTCAAGAAATAGGTGACCGAGACCATTTGGCATAAATTATACCGGTAATTCTTGACCGAAAATGGTGTACTATGTTTTGTAAAGAATCAAGGTATATACCGACTTTTTGTTCTAAGTTTATTTCTGAGAAACCTTTTTTAAAACAGATGTTAATACAAAAGGAACTCTTTTTATTACTTTTATTATTTACATATATTTTATTATATATTTATTTATTGAAACATATTAGCAGACTTATGTAAACGATATCAGCATCCTAAGGTGTTCTCACAAATAGACCATCGAGAAAAATATGATCATTGTCTAAAACACTATCATATAATAAATCAACACAAAATAGTCCTCCTCGTCAATAACTTTACTAGAAAAACAATACTAACACAATCATTTTTATTAATATACTTTTACACATTGATCCTAAGAATCTCCGTAGAAAGTGTTCACATCAAAAGATTCATCAAATGTAGATTCATCATTATAAAGATTAGCATTACTATCAAATATATAAGGGGAGAGGACTTTTGGCTCCCGAGCTCGTATGCTCGTGTTATATTAAACACAATTAAAAAATCGTAAAACATTTAAAAAAATATGAAATTAAAAAATAGGAGGGTCGGCTGATACATCTCAAATGTATCTATAATTTCTGATGTTCCATGTTGATATTATACCAATTGTTACATGTTTTATATACACTTCATAGAATGTTTATGTATTTTCTGGGACTAACCTATTAACAAGATGCCACAGTGTCAGTTCCTGTTTTCTGCTGTTTTTGTATTCCAGAAAAGGTAGTCTGGAAATATTCTCGAAATTGGACGAAACGTGGACAGAACCTTCTATTTTTCCAACACGAAGACGGAGTACAGAGGAGACACGGAGGGGAGCCACGTGGCGCCCACACCATGGGGCCGCGCGGGCCCCCCTGCCGCGCCGTGGGGTGGTGTGGGGCCCTCGTGGCTCCGCAGTCGCCGCCCTTTCGCTTATTTATTCCTCCCGACGCGAAAACCCTAAATACCCGAGCCATTATCTACGAAAAGTTCCACAGACGCCGCCGCCGTCAACCCTAGCTCGGGAGGGTTCAGAAACTCTTCCCGGCACCCTGCCGGAGAGGGGAATCATCACCGGAGGGCTCTACATCACCATGCCTGCCTCCGGAGTGATGCGTGAGTAGTTCATCCTTGGACTACGGGTCCATGGCAGTAGCTAGATGGTTGTCTCTCCACTTTATGCTATCATGTTTAGATCTTGTGAGCTGCCTATCGTGATCAAGATCATCTTATTGTAATGCTACATGTTGTGTTTGCTGGGATCCGATGAATATTGAATACTATGTCAAGTTGATTATCAATCTATCTTATATGTTATTTATGATCTTGCATGCTTTCCGTTACTAGTAGATGCTTTGGCCAAGTAGATACTTGTAACTCCAAGAGTGAGTATTTATGCTAGATAGTGGGTTCATGCCTCCGGTAATCTGAGAGAGTGTCAATAACTTCTAAGATTATGGATGTGCTGTTGCCACTAGGGATAACATAACCGATGCTTAACTTAAGCGTACGCCGTTAGGTCTAATGCATTTGTTTACTTTACGCACATTACTTAATGGAATTATCCGTTGCTTGCAACTTAATACCAACGGGAAACTCGGTATGACAACCTGGCGGTGGATTATTAGTCATAGACGCTGTTGGAATAACGGTCTATGTATTTTGTCGTAATGCCCACATGAATATCATAGTAACCATCATGTCATATATATGCATTGTCATGCGCTCAATATTTTGTCAATTGCCCAGCTGTAATTTGTTCACCCAGCATGTTAGTTATCTGTTATGGAGAGACACCACTAGTGAACTGTGGACCCCGGTCCATTCTTTTACACTGATAATACAACCAACCGCAAACACTGTTCCTTTTCATTCTCTGCAATTTACAACTGTTTTCCACACCATACATTTAATCCTTTGTTTTCAGCAAGTCGGTGAGATTGACAACCTCACTGTTTCGTTGGGGTAAAGTAGTTTGATTGTGTTGTGTGCAGATTCCACGTCAGTGCGACACTGACAACCTTCCTCTTGCTCCTACTGGTTCGATTAAATCTTGGTTTCATACTGAGTGAAAACTGCTTCTATACTGCATCATACCTTCCTCTTGGGGTCTCCCAGCGAACGTGTGATCCACGCAATCACCGGCCACACCTCTCCCAATTCGGCTAGGACTTCTACTCCAACTGGTATAATCGGTTGTGTTGGTTACGTCTATTTTCGGAAACACTTGTTTGTTCATATCTCTACACGTGCATGCGGGTTTTCCTTCGAATACTCCTGATTCAAGTATCACAACAGTTATAGCATAAAGATATAGACCAAATAGTGAATTTGGAGATAAATAATAACTTAATATTATTGTCTATAAGGCATAATTCCAACACATACAACACATGAGATACTTTTATAGGCTAGACTAGAGACTTCTTTGTGTTTACATCACATGAGATAGTTTTACACTCCCCATTGTTAGATAACGAGTTTCCCTCCGAATTTAACATTTAAAAAACATAACTACTATAAACAAAATATAAATTTGGAAAGAAACAATAATATTTGTTATTACATCTAACACCAGCTACCTCCTCTGCCGACTCTTCATGTTGGCGAGCGATGGAGGGGACTGGACCTCATGTAAGCTTCGCTAGTAATGTCGTCCGAGCCACTGTCCTCGGTGCCTTCATCAGATCTAATTATCATGGTGACGAAGGTTTGTTGAAGGCATTGGGATCTGAAGATCTAGGAAAGTTTGCAGAGCTTCGACATCCAGAGTCCATCCGCGTCGACGAAGGTGCGTCCGCCGTTACCCTTGGTCGAAGGGGTTACTCCGCGCTTGTTTACCTGTTACACGCAAACATCTTCTTCCATGGTTCTTCTTGGATCTCAACTCGGTGCTTATCGTCTTCCTCACCCAAAGTGGTATCCTCGCCGACGGCGAGGACAGGGGACCATGCTTTGAGGTCTGCTGTGACCATGGAGAAGGATCTAATTGTGTTCTTATCTTGCTTTTCGGGTTCCTTTTGAACTTTATCAGTAATTGCAATCTTTTATGGGGTTCCCCATGTAAATGTATGCCCACCGCTGAATCATTGAAGCTTCTGGGTCCTTCACTCCTTTGGACTTTCCCTGTTTAAAAGAAGCGCAGCGGTCAGGAGGAGGCCGTTTTGGTGCCCGGGTGCACATGCACCCGTTTTGTTTGACTTTTTTTTGAAAATTCAAAACATGTTGAAAAATTCCGAAAACAATCACGCACGTACCTGAGCATGTCACGCACCATCGTGTTAAATTTGGTGACGAAACGACATCGCGTCTGCCCTGTGCAAAAATGACAAATCTCAGATCTGAAAATTCAAAATTTTGGATCTATTTTGTGTCAGAATTTTGTCATTTTTGCACAGGGCGGCCACGATGTCATTTCGTCACCAAATTTAACACGATGGTGCGTGACATGCTCAGGTACGTGCGTGATTTTTTTCGGAATTTTTCAACATGTTTTGAATTTTCAAAAAAAAGTCAAACAAAACGGGTGCATGTGCACCCGGGCACCGTTTTGAGTTTCTGAGCGGTCAGGGGTTTTTATAAGTCCTTCGTTTTGGTCTCTTTTCTTTCGCTTCTCTCCCCCATCTGCTGTCCGTAGAGCAACTTCTTCTGCAACGCTCGTAAGTGGTTCAGCTCTTCCAGATCTCTCGTTTCTCTTAATAATCTGTGGATGCAGAACGACCTAGAGTTCATCTGTTTTTCTTGTGCAACGTAGATCCTTCATTCTCACAGGACACGCTTTAGATTTAGCATTAGATCTTTCTTCTAACCTTATTCTTTTGCCGTTGTTTCTTGTAACCCGTTGTTCATGTTCAGCACGGCTGGTTTCTTGAAACTCTAGAAGGGAATCGGGGCCGACCTTGTTTCCATCTCGCTCCTTCTTACATGCTCATAGATTCAGCAATATTTCTTCGTTTCTTGGTTTAACCGTTCAGTTAACTATATTTCACTCTTCCTAGATCTTGCTTATACCATACATTTCTGTGACGAAACTTTTGAGTTTTGAGCACTGTTTCCCCCCTTTCCTTTCATGGCTTCAGGCTGCAGAAGCAGCAGGGGATCATGGCGTCGCCAATCAAGAACGTGACGGTTGTGGACTCCGCCGCATACGACTGCGGGGTATGCGAATGCCCACTGAAGCCGCCAATCTTCCAGGTACACGCGCCAATCTCCAGGGCGCAGCTAGCTAACTTTGCACGCAGATTTCATTTTCACCTGGTGGGCTCACAGTGCGGTGTGTTGCTGACTTAACTGCAGTGTGAAGTGGGACACATAGTGTGCTCAGAGTGCAGCGAGAAGATGGCAGCGGCGGAGACCTGCCATGTGTGCCGGGTCACCCTTTCTGGTGGCTACAAGCGGTGCTACGGCGCGGAGCACATTGTGGAGTCCCTCAGGGTGCCGTGCCCCAACAAGGACTACGGTTGCTCCGTCAAGCTGGCCCGCTACGACGAGAGCAAGCACCTCGAGGATTGCAAATACCGACCGTTTCACTGTCCCGCCGAGGACTGCACCTTCGCCATCGGCGACCTGGATTCGCTCCGAGGCCACTTCAACGTAATCGAGCCCTACCCTTGGCCCACTATTCAGCAGTTCTATGGATTCAGTGATCCTGACTATATCTGGGAATACCTGGTCCTCCTAAAGGTGACGCGGGAGTCGTATGGGCGCGTCGTCACTCCCGTCCACATACGTCCTCGAAAGGCCAAGAAATGCCGGTTGAAGCTCGCATACGAAACTCCTTGCGGCACCCAGCGCCTGGCATATGCATTCAACGTGCCGTCCACTGATCTCTCCTCCTTCGGTGCATTGTCTTCTCTCGACGACTGCGTCGAGTTCGTGGTGCCAAAATCAGTTCAGCCGCCCGATACGGATACTATCAAGGTAACATTCACATGTCGGTACCTTGACGTTGATGACGATGTCATGAAGCCAAGGGCTAATCGAACCCAAGGGCCAAGGGCTAAGTCATAAACAGAGCTGACAGAGCCAAGGGCTAATCGGAGGCCTGGAGGGTTAGATTGGTTAGTGTGGAGTACTCTTAAATGGTTGCAGGGCTGGCTTAGGTATTTTGCTACAGAGGAGAACTAGTACTACCAAATATGGTGCAGCTATTGATCTAGGCATAACTAGTTTTTTATTTTGTTAACCTCATCCATGAACTGTCGCTAAGCTTAATCTGCTCCTAGTACTCTGTGTGCGTGGTACCCTGCCATGTGTTTTGCACGACTCCTTTTGTAATATGTTGGTGCTACTGCAGCTATATCAGGTTTAGATGTCATGGAATACACTGGATCTGTTAGTTTAATTCCACTTGTTCCACTCTTTTTCTTTGTGTTTCTTCGACATATGCTTTCTGTGTGTTTCTTCGATCTATGCTTTCTCTGTGTGTTTCTTTGATCTATAGCTTCTACAGCTGTGGATTGGTGGATAGGTTCCAGCCTTCCAGGTCCAAGTTCTCGACGGATGCATATTGTATCAGCTTGAGGCAAGCTATATATGAGGATTCTTGTGTTCACGGTACATTTCAGTTTCTGGATTGCAAATTACCTCCAGGATCGCAAACTACTCCATGACAGGATCCAACCTGATGCATGTAAAATGAAATATTTTGTTGGTTTTGGCCGTGTTTTGTATGGGCATTGGTCTCTTTGTATAGTTCCGGAAAGAAAAATCTAGCACCTTGCACAACCTGATTTTGTGAAACAAAATCTGTTATCAACATTTTAAAATTAGAGCATAATAATATACAATTTCAGTTTTTTAGTTTGTTTTTACTTTCGTGTTTTAGCAGCTACTAGTACTAATTTAGGGGCTCTTCTATCATAACATTGTCACGCACTATTTTTGTTCGCTGAAAAACATCAAGCTCCAAAACTAAAATAATAGACATTTTCTTAACGGCATTGCTAATTCCCGGTCAAACGAGGATTAGCTTAGTTCAGTCAACTCCTTAGCCAAGATTCGTGATGTTGCAACTAAACCTTTTCTTTTCTTTTCTTTAGTTGTATACTAATACTGATTGACCCTTGGCGATCCATGATTTGTAATAACTTTCGAACGAACTATGCAATAAAACGTTGTGTGCATCCAATGGTGCAGAAAAACTTGTATACTGATTCCAATTTTTTTTTTGCAGGATATACCATATTTAAACAGATTAACACCAGTTGCATTAAACTTTGTTTTTAGAACGTGGGTAACTTTATTCGACCCAGACGAAAGTTATTTCTCGGCTAGGCACACCCTTTTCTTAATGACTGAGCTTTTTGTCAACAATATTAAAGTCAATTTTAAAACTTCAAAATTTCATTAAGAAAAACAAAATCCAAGTTGGAATCATTTCGCCCCATTGACTTTGTTTTGATGAGATCTTTGAAAACTAAATGCCAATTTAATAGGTTTTGCCGAACTCGTTTCCACTACATTGTTACACTAGTTTATACTGTGTTTTACAACAATCTTGTATGAACTCATAACTACCGCATGTTTACATTTTGTACTGTATTTCTTAGGTGTATTCCTTTTCTTTAGGGAGCGCCCTGCATTTTTAGTAATTGTGCTACATTTTCTGGTCGAGCATTTCATTTTGAGCCGGCATACCGTATTTTAGAGCAAGTGTACTGTATTTTTTTCGAAGTGTTATTCATTTCTTGAGCTAGTGCGTTGCATTTTTAGTGATTGTACAATCTTTTTTTAGGCAGTATAGTGCAATTTTGGGAGGAAAGTTATTGTTCTTTTGGACAGTAGACTACATGTGTAAGTTTTGACAGGGTGCACTTCGCTGGCGGAGCTATGCGAGAGCTAGGGGGCGCCGCACCCCCTAGCCCATGTGAATTTAACGAAGGAAAGCGACAAAAAGTGGCCCATTTGTGTCCCCAAATATTGGAAAATAGTCTTAAGGTGGCCTTTTAAACCCGTTTTCCCCACTTACTTTTCCCATCAAGGGTACTACAATGTTGAGATCCTTTTGCTGTACTTTATTGAGCTAACACTTATTTCGGAACAGAGTGAGTACATTTTTTTAGGATTGTGCATTTTTTGAGTGAGTGTAAATTAGCAAGTGTACCCCATTTTTCAGAGCCAATATACTAAAATGTGCTGATTTTTTTGGTTGGTCTACTGCATTTTTAGTAGTTATTTTGAGACTAACTACTAAATAAACATGAAACCCATAAATAATTCTCGGTCCGTTTCTAATTAAAATAAATGCTTTGAGTATTTCATTGTTGACTACATGTGGACCTAGTGCAGAAAGTATTTGGCGGAAACCAACTTTCAAAGAAAATTGGTGAAAACCACGAGAAAATCAAGTTTAAAAGTTCTACAAAATTCTCAACAAAAATGTATTATGTTGGGAATGTAGAATTCTATAGGCATATATATATATGCAAGTTGAAACTCGAAATAGTTTAGCTACAAAATGATAAATTGGTCAATGAATAGTAAGTTTACATCTAATATTCATTGCCGAATTTGTCATCTTCATAACGTCTAAACAATTTTGAGTTTCAGCTTGCAAATTTACATGTTTATAATACATTTCTTTTAGAATTTTCATAACTTTTAGACATGATTTTTTGTGGTTTTCACCGGTTACTTAAAGTTAGTTTTCACCGGATATTTTCCCAACCTAGTGAACATACATATTAAAACACATCTAGATACATATGTATTGAAAAAAAAAACCCGAACCATGTTACATTTACGGGGGGAGTAGAAATCAGAGAAAAATTGGTTAAGCACACTCCTGTCTGCCCTAACGGTGTTTAATAGATTCTTACAGTGAATATTTAGTAAGAGTACAAATATAGATGAGCCCCTAAAAAATGATTATTTTGTCGGAAAGTCATTTTGACATTAAAATATACATATTTAAAAGTTTCAAAAAAATCATGCATGTTCTTAGGCGCAGCCTAAATCAACCTATCTATGCATGTTCGAGTTTAGCTCATTCCTTAGAGGCTTGCCCTGTAATGTCTATTCTGAAGTATGCCAACTTTAAGGATTTTGTACTGAATTCTGTATGGTGCAATTGAGCTGAATGAAATTGGACCCCTTGGCGCCCTTGTTGTTCAAAAAAAAAAAAAAACGCAGCTAGGCCCCCTCCCTAACCCTAGCCGCCACCACCCCAATCTCCTCACTCGCCGCCTCCGGAGGAGGCTGCTGGGCAAAGCCCACACAGCGGACGGCATCGGCGGGACCCTTCTGCCCAAGCGGCGGACCCCTTTCTTGGGCAGCGGGATTTCTACGTCGCGGTGCTGCGGTTCTCCGGCGGCGATCTCGATGCATACGGCGGCGGTGGTGGGGGAGGGGGAGACCCTCTGATCGGTAGTGTCGCCCTTTGTAGTTACGCCCCGCGGCGTCCGGTCGGTGGCTATAGGCGGCGTGGCGGTTCATGTTGGCTGACAAGGCTGCCTGGCACCTTGGTGGTGCTGGCGTTGATGATCTAGGTGGCCATGGCTGTGGCGTGGCCGGGCGTCACGACACAGCCCCGCCGGCGTCAGCGTGAAGACTTCTCTCTGGGCATATTGACGGCTGTTGGAGGTGGCATCCCTCTCCTGCGGCTCGGCCCCTAACTGCGGCGCGCGGGTTTGGGGCGAGGCGGTTGAGGCCAGTGAGAGCTGGGCTCTGATGCGGTCGGAGCATATGATGGCGGCGTGCTCGGACGTGGTTACCTTGTTGAAGGCGTCATTGCTGGCTCATGCCTAATGTTCTGGGGGAAACTCGAGATCTGGGTTAATCCCAGATCGGACGATGGCGGCATTTTCGGTATCGTTTTCCCTCTTGAGGGCATCATTTTGGAGCACGGGATGCCTGGAGGGGGTCTGCTGGTGGAGCGGTGTTCATCTACCGCGTCGACGGTGGTGGGTCCCGGCGGCATGGCGCAGCGGGGTCTCGGCGACGGATGCGGGTTGATGGATGCGCGTGGGAAGGTGGCGATGTTTGGCGTCGTGGCAGCGTTGATGACATGCCGTACAAGATCATTGCGTTGATTACTCCTGAAGATGGGTTCGCGGAAGACGGTGGCGATGTCTTATCAGCGTGCACATGTGGTGCGTGACGAGTGTCTGCTGGACTGGTTTGTGCTCCCGTCTAACAGTTGGGCGGTCTAGTGAGGCTTCCGGATTTAGGTGATGTGCGTAGATGTTTGAGGTCCGGGCACATGGCTCTGATCAGGTCCACCCCCTTCATCGACCTTGTAGGGTGTAGCGAGTTATCGCCTATACAGTGGCTTCCAACTGATTTTTTTGATAAAGGGAATATATTAATATCAAGATGTCGATTACACCCAGCCTCTGCAACAACATAATGTCAAGATCTAGTCAAGACATTAAGGATGCACACAAAAAAAACACCCCGCCGAACTGATCAGCGAAGCAGAAGGAACTAACACCACCAGTGGCCACACCCGGACTACAAAAAAGATTCTCCAAAACCCATGCCTCCAAGAAGGTAACCGTGCACAAAAACCGTCGTCGCCTAATCATAGAACAAGGGTTTTCACCCCAAAGAAAGTCCGACTGAACTCCAGACAATGCGTTCAACAAGGAGACGAATAGAGATCCACGACTGCCAGATACAACCAGTGAAGGTCAGACCTAGGATTTTCACCCCGGAAGTCAAAACTTTGTGCCCAAAGAACACCACCAAGAAGAAATCCGCTTGTGTTGCCGTCCCCGCTTGCCGAGACTGCTGCAAAACACCGATCATCTGGTTCACAATCTTCACCACATCCAAACTCGCCCATCATCAGTTGAAACTCGAACTCGACATGAGCCATCGAGTTTCACTTGTCATTCGGCACAACCATCTTTAACCCCCCCCCCCCCCCCCCCCCACCTCTTATTGTCAGCGCCATGGTAATCGCAGCTAAATATGCACGGCGTACCTTACGGCGATCAATGTATTTTTTTGTAAGGCTTTGGTGGTTGTCTAGTCTCTCCTTTTATTTATAAAAAATTGTGTGCATGGTTTCGATGCAGAGACTGGGGCATCGCTCCCTATGTCGAAAAATTGAAAACGATATAAAATGAACGATGGACATTCGTCACCCTAAGGTTGCCTGGTTGATGGTTTACTTAGAGTGATGCCACACATCCTCCTCGCAATGTCGTCTCCCTCGCCCTGGTGATTTCGGGTGACCTCCCGTGGGCCGAACCCTTCAACGTGCTCTCTAGCCAGCTCAACGTCCTCGCCACCGCTAAAACCAGCAAGGGGACGATGATGGGACTGCGAGCGAGCACCGCGAACTTTTGGACGAAGGAGTAAGGACCGGTTGAATTGAATATAAACCAAGTTAGGTGCTTTTTTTGAAAAAAGAACACCCCATACGTTGGCCCTTGTGAGTTAGCAACGCCACGTGTCAACGACGTGTTTCACATTTTGATAGATGAGTGATCAATCTACTGACATTTTGAAGTTTTCATTTTCAACTAGGAGTAACACAGTGTAATACGTGTCTTCTAAATTTTATGAAACCATTACCATTCAAAAAAACAAGCCAGACCAGACCCATTCACACTAGGAGTTCTCTTTTTAGTGGAATTCACACGAGGACGTGACTGACTGAGTGGCATAGCCCAACTTTTGGTCGAAATGGAGACTAGCGGCTTGGGCTGGCCCAACAGCACACCAGCCTAACGGTAACTGAAGATTATAAGCGAACACGTTCGCCTCGTGCACCTCGCCCTCGCCTTCCAGCCGCAGCTCCGCCGTCCGACGGCTCCTCCTCTAAACCCTAAAATACCAACGCCCTTCGCAGCCGGCGGCGATTCTTCCACCGGACGTTTCTCTCCGATCCGCATCTGCACTTCCCATCCTCCAAGAGCAAAAGGTACAGTTATTTATTTATTTATCCCCCTGTTCTTCCTCTGCGTCCTACCATTGATTCCAGTTACTCGCTTGGTGCATGTCATAGAGGATTTTATCGTGTACTTACTCTTCCGAATTCCCATGATGTTTGATGCAATGCAATGGCAAATCCAGTTTTGTCGATTAATTTTCCCCCGCTACTATGACAATTATTCAGTTCAAGCAGGGTGACGAAGCATGCCAGTTTTGTTGAATAATTTTCTGGACCAGCTTTAAGTTATGTTTATGTTTAACATGATATGTATTTTTGCTGAATGTTTCTGAGGGAAACAAGATGAACATGTTTCTAATTAATCAATACGTAAGGTAGTTGTAGAAGTAAAAATATATCTTTGGGCTATGGGTATTGGTTTGATAACCACCTGGCATGAGGTGCCCTCATGGATATGTTCAACTTCAAGGCTGCTGGTTGTCGAGGAGGACTTCGCAGACTGGTCGCACCATCCCATTCTTTCCACTCCACCTCAAGAAAAGCCACCTCTTCGGTGATCAAGATCACGGCATGGTGGATCTGTAAGGAGCGAAATGCGGTCGTCTTCGACAATGTGGAGCCCAACATTGCCAGCTTGATTGTCACTATCAAGGCTGAGGTCAGGAAGTGGCCGTCGGTAGGGGTGGTCGGGTAGGCGGCGCACCTCTGGCGGTGCTTAGTGAGTAGGGCGTTGTGCTGTACATGTGGAGTGTTATCCCTCTTTGGACTTGTACATAACTTTTTCTTCTATCAATGCATCGAATCACAAGGGTTTTGCATTTTCACAATCATTAGTTTGGGTTGACAATTACTTACCTTCTTTGTTAGGTTGTATCAACGAGATTCTGTTTTGGTGTTCACAAAAAATATTTCTCGCGCAGAATTGATTAGTGGAGGGTGGTTAATCTGTGCTATAGGCTCATGACTATTCAAAAGTGTGGATACATTAAATTTATTTAAGCTTCGTTAATGTGTGCTGCAGTTGTCATAGATCTGGATGCTTCATATTATGTCCAGTGTATACCGTGTTTCTGTAATGATAACGCAATGCAGTAATAAAAATAAGTCTAGAGATGCATTCATTGGTTTGGTTTAATCATCAGTTTAATTTTTATGGGTATTGCTTCTAATTGCTGTGATGAGCTGTTCGGTTTCCTCTTTCATGCTGCATATATATTCAGCACTCCTTGCCCGCACCCTCATTATTTTTCGAATATGATTTGTATGGTTCTCTGTCACACACATACAAGCTGTTGTTGTTCATTATTTATCTTCTTTTCTGAAAATATTTGACTTGCTTTGTATGCACCTAGCATGTAAGCTTATGTTGCTTTACAATATCACACTAACAACAACCTCAATACCTTTTAACGTCGCCTTGATGGTTAAGGTTAAGTGTGAAAAAGTATCGTGAAGAGTTCATAGCCATATATAAATGTAGTACAAAACGATTCAATACAATTTCATAGTTGTTGGCATTGATTTTTTTTTTTTTTTGAGTGCATGAAAGCTAAATATAAGTTGATGGTTTTGTTACCTAAATGTCTACATAACATTTAGGCTTTATAGGTATATTACATCTTTTGTACAAAATAGGCAAGAGCAGTTCCATAGTTCTTGATTTTATTTACTTCTTTTTATTCACTTCTTTATATGACATAGATTAATGCAATTTGATTATTCTGTACTTTTTAAAAAGAATAACGCAATTCTTTACTTTCGATAGGAACTTGAAGGTACTGGATTATAATAACAACCGTTTTGTATTTTCTTTATACTTTTTATTAACGGGTTTTCTTTTGTAAAACCTTCTAGTTTGGAATGTGCACGATACCTCCTGAATATACAGTTGCTCAAGGTACATCTTTAATTTTCTGCACAGTATATTAGGATGTCTTCACATGTTTATACGAACATTAAATGTTTAGGTTAATGCTGAATATACACACATTTGAATATTGATGTATGGTATGAAGATAATTTTTTTGTGATATGTGTAGTATTTGTTGAATCTTGATAAACATAATCTAGGATGTAGAATATGAACATAATAAAATCTCTCTTTGACATATGTAATGTTAGATAAGAGTGCAGTTTAATACGTACGTTATAAATTCATTAAATCAAATCTATGATGTGACGGTGGAGTTGATTCACCGCAGTATACATTTGTTTGATGTTTCCATGTTTTCAGTATATGTTAATATTAGCTTGTTGATTTACAGCTGCAACTGCAACGCTGCTTATATTCTTTTTTGCATTATACCACAATGGCATATGCATAGCAAAACCTTCTGATCTGTTACATAAACAATGTCCATCTATTTTCTTTATCCAGAAAATGGGCTCAAACATCAATTTATTCATATGAGCGCATGAACTCTAATCTTTTTTATGCCAAATAAGCAAACAAAAATATAAATTGTCTGAAAAACAATGTTCTTTTGTTCTATGCTACTGAGAAAATGACCTGATCGACTGTTTAGTATGTATTGAAAAATGTATTAGCTTTACTCTAATACCTGAATGGCTGAACCTTGGAATATTACACTACATCTTGTTCTTACATTACAAGAAAGCAAGCTCAAACTTGGTGTTCGTAGACCTGTTTCGCAAAAGGGTATACGACTTATCTCATTGTAAATAATTTAGCACATCTTGCTCATAAACTCATTTTTCATTCTTTTCCTATAGCAAGCGGTAGAATGGTTGCCTGCCACTTTTTTTTTAAAACTAGGCAAAAGTTTTGCCTTTCATATTGATATAGGAGAAGCAAACATGACGGCCGAGGCCAAAATAAAAAAGATTCACATAGCCAAAGCTCTAAGCGACGATCTGTGCTAAATGCTTATCTCTCGTGAGGATCCAATTTTGCCTTCATCTTTGATCTTTTGGTAGTGTCCACGGCGTTGCAGCACTTCAACCAACGGTTATTTTCAACCGTTGCTCTTTACACAATAAGCAAAGTTTCCATCCGATGTTAGGATCTTCACATTCTCTTCTTATGAATGCATTCATAAATCAGCAGTGTGTTACAGTTTTTGTATTGCAAGCTAACTTAAAAGACTAAGGTCGACCATCTTGTGCACTCGACACCGTTAATGATACCGATCAAGCTAGCCTAATGGAGTGTGTAATACGAGATAACCTTGGGTTGGACTATCACATGTATCACTCACTAGTAAATTCTCATGCAGAGAATCCTATGGCACCCCCACAGGGGCCAAGTATGGCAGTATCAGAGGCACCAGAGACGTCAGTCAGCAGGAAGAGGGCACTCTTCAAGAGTACAGCGCTAAAGAACATGTCGCTGGATGAAAATATGCTTGATTGCGGTATTTGCTGCTTCCCTCTTAAGCCACCGATCTTCCAGGTATATATGTGTCATGTTGATTGTAACCAAGCATGTACGTCTTCCGTGCGTGGCTAACTTGTTGATAGGATTATTCCGGACTAATTTATCTTGATGTTGGTATGTTAATTGCAGTGTGCCGTGGGCCACGTGGTGTGTTCATCGTGCCGGGACAAGCTGGCCGCTGAGGGGAGGTGCCATGTGTGCCGCACCTCCATTACCGGTGGCTACCACCGGTGCCATGACTTGGAGCAGCTGGTGGAGTCCATCCGCGTATCATGCCCCAACGCAATCTATGGCTGCGCTGCCAGGATGCCCTACTATGACCGGCAAGCCCACCTCGGGACCTGCCCGCAAGCTCCGTGCCACTGCCCTGCAGAGGCATGTGGCTTCGCTGGATCGACAGCGGCACTCCTTCACCACGTCGTCGGCACACACAAGTGGCCATGCATCACCGGGGTTCAGAATGGTGAGAAGCGTGTCACCCACCTCCATGACGGCTTCAATTTCATGGCTGTAGGCCATGATGACAGAGAGTACCTATTCCTGTTGAGGGTGGAACGCGCACGGTTTGGCTGCGGGATCTCTTGCTTCTGCTTACATCCTCAAGCCGCCGCCGATGATTCCTCGCCATCCCCATCAAAGAATGTGAGCTGCATGCTCCAGCTGTTCGACTTGCCCGACATTTTTAAGGGTGTCTACAATCTGTCTCACCTCGAGGGTTATAATTTCAAAGTAGCATGCACTGATCTCTCCAGTGGGATGTCCAACCTCCGTTACTGCTACAAGTTCATCGTGCCCGATGGTGTTCTACCAGAACCCGCTCTCAAAGTGAATGTATCTTTTACCATCCGGTAGATCAACCTCCTATCTGCCTTAGTTAGCTTTATCAGTTATTACAAGTATAGATACTTGATGAACCTTGGGGATCAGGATCTATTTGTTGCTGGCATGCTAGTACTGTTCGGACCTGGAGTTAGCGTTGCCTGAATATTTTTCACCTGCCATCTAGTCATATATACTCCCTCTGTGCGTGAATACTTAATGTATCTATTATTTGTATCATTATGAAATGATAGAAAACGAAAAAAAGGAGATTCGTCACTCTTAAGGTTAAGATATATCAATGGCTTAGATTCATATTATCATCCACATCATGTACTTGGTGGGCTGCTTGATCTCTTGCAATTCTGAAATGACAGTGGACTCTACTACGGTCATCAAAATATAAAAATAACAAGACTGGAGGGGGGACTCCACCCCGGCTTTGTCATTAAGGTAGAAGTGAGGACTCGAACCCGAGACCTGGCCCTTATGCGCATATGCACGGCTACCACTAGTCCACGGAAGAGTTCTCGGTCATCAAAATATCTCAATTGTTTAGATTCATGAGCATCCACGACGTCTGCTAGATTTTTTTTTTGGCTCGCAACATTGGGAGCTTTATTGAATAATAGACAACCGTTTCAATCAGCAGAAGGCTGCTTTCAAGAAACGGCGGACACTCACGGAGCGAGCAGTCTGAATCTGAGAGGTTGCAGGGAAGCTTAGCACAATGATCCGCGAACTTATTAGCCTCCCTCTTCACATGCTTCACCCAAAAAGAAATGAAGCTAATCGTAATCTCCCCAACATCGTCTATGATAGGCGTCACGATAGATATTGGGTCGCGTTGTGACTTGTGAGCAGAGGTCAACGACCTACACACACTCCACTTCTAGTATCACATGTGAATAACCCCGCAGCTCGGCAAAGATAGGTCCCTCCCGCATCGCAAGGGCCTCGACAGTCAGTGGTCCGTCACACCAACAAAATGCTTGCACCAAGCACCAAGAAGGTGAGGTGAGATCGAGCAACACCACCACCTTCCCCATTACCGCAATCAACATCCACCGCACTGCTGGTGTTGTTTTTATCTAACCTTTTTGACGAAAATGCAGTCGTGGCTGCATTTCATTAATAGTAGAAGGAGTAAAGGAGTACAAGGACTCAAAGTAAAACAAGAAACAGACAATCGGAAAAGACTAATCTACCAAAAAAGAGTACAACAGATTTTTCAGTCAGGTTCCCGGGGACGCAAGAGCAAACTGTCAGCTCCCAGTCTGCCCGCTGTGCGCCAGAGTGCAGATTCTTGCAAGATCCTCGTCTTCACCTCGCTGACGTTGGAAGCATGCCTTTGGAAGATGCGACTGTTTCTCTCCTTCCAGGTTGTCCACCAAACGAGCTGGGCGAGTGCGACCCAGCTCTTGCGATGTCGCCTATCCGTCATCTCCCTAGTTTCAGTTATCCATCCGTGCAGCGTTTGATCACTGCGTGGGAGATAGCACGGCGGCCGGCCTGCCAATGGAGGATCTCACACCACAGCTGTGTCGTGTACTGACAATTGGAGAGCAAATGCACAGTAGTCTCAGGGCATCTGAGGCATGAGCGCATTCTTCGTTATGTGGCATGCGTCTCTTTGCCAAAGTATCTGCTGTCAGGCAGTGCGCCTGGATAGCAAGCCACGCGAAAATTCGGCATCGCAAATGTGCATCAGATCGCCATACAGTCATCATGTAGTTCTTCTCGATTGAGCCTCGGAACTGAACTGCGTAAGCGGAGGCAGCGGAATAAACTCCAGAACTGGTGCAACGCCAATAACATGGAATCACGAACAATATCTAACCTGGATCAGGGATTCAGGGGCTTGCAGAACTGTTCCAGCATGGTACTGCAATCCCACAGGGTATTTCCAGCAAAGAGAGGTCTTCTCTCAACTTTTTAATCCTATGCTCAGGTGCAAAACTCTCCTGATCGTGTGTCCAGTCCATATGTGCATAATAGTGGTGATCCTACTTCTCTCCTCCAATAACATGGAATCACGAACAATATCTTTTGCCCAGGTGGCTAGCTGGATGCAACGCTGTGAGTTTCAAGCCGAGTATTTCGTGAGCAGTCAACGGCCCCATTTGTTTTCCTTGCACAGGCCCCCTGACATGTCAGGGCCGGCCCTGGGCTCAATAATGTGTCTTCTAAATTTTATGAAAGCATGACCAGATTGAGAAAAAAAAAGTCAGACAAGACCCATTCACACTTGGAGGTGACTGACTGGGGTAGCCCAACTTATTTGGTCGAAATGGAGATTAGCGGCATGGCCTGGCCCAACAGCACACCAGCCTAACGGTAACTATAAGCGAACACGTTCTCATCGTGCACCTCGCCCTCGCCTTCCAGCCGCAGCTCCGCCGTCCGGCGGCCTCCTCCTCTAAACCCTAAAATGCTAACGCCCTTCGCCACCATCCCCTGACCGCCCGTCCCAGCCGGCGGTGATTCTTCCACCGGACGTTTCTCCCCGATCCGCATCTGCAGTTCCCGTATCCCTCCAAGCGCAAAAGGTTAAATTTTGTTTATTTATCCCCCTGTCCTTCCTCTCCGTCCTACCATTGATTCAGTTACTCGCGAGATGCATGCAAATCCACCCCCTTCTTCCTCTTAAGGATTCGCATGAAGTTGTCATAGATCTGGATGCTTCATATTATGTCTAGTGTATACCGTGTTCCTGTGAAAATAAAGCAATGCAGTAATAAAAATAGGTCTGGAGATGCATTCATTGGTTTGGTTTAATCATCAGTTCAATTTTTATGGGTATTTGCTTCTAATTGCTGCGATGAGCTGTTCGGTTTTCTCTTTCATGCTGCATATTCAGCACTCCTTCCCCGCACCCTCATTATTTTTCGTATATGAGTTGTCTGGTTCTCTGTCACACACACAAGCTGTTGTTGTTCATTATTTATCTTCTTTTCTGAGAATATTTGACTTGCTTTGTATGCACCTAACATATACGCTTATGTTGCTTTAAGATATGACACTAACAACAAACTCCATACCTTTTAACGTCGCCTTGATGGTCAAGTTTAAGTGTGAAAGATTATTGTATATAAATATAGTTAGATAACAGGGATTACAAGATCTGGTTGTTGTAATCCCTGTTGCCTAATAAAAATCTGGTTTTATCCGCAAAAAAAAAAATATAGTTATATAAATCAATCAGTGACCTAAGCTTCTAGTAAAAATTAAATTGTTGCGTCTTTAGTACAAAACGAGTCAATACAATTTCATAGTTCTTTGCATTGATTTTCTTTCGAGTGCATGAAAGCTGAATATAATTTGATGGTTCTGTTACCTAAATGTCTACATAACATTCAGGCTTTATAGGTATATTACATCTTTTGTACAAAAAAAGGCAAGAACAGTTCCATAGTTCTTGATCTTTATTTACTTCTTTTTATTCACTTCTTTATATGACATAGATGAATAAAGTTTGATTATTCTGTACCTTTTTTATTGAATAAAGCAATTCCTTACTTGAAGGTATATTGGATTATAATAACAACCGTTCTGTATTTTCTTTATAATTTTTATTAACAGGTTTTCTTTTGTAAAACCTTCTAGTTTGGAATCTGCACGATACCTCCTGAATATACAGTTGCTCAAGGTACATCTTTAATTTCGGTCACAATATATTAGGATGTCTTCATATGTTTAGACGAACATTAGACGTTTAGGTTAAAGCCGAATCTACTCACGTTTGAATATTGCTGTTTGATTGGAAGATAATTTTTTGTGATATGTGTAGTATTCGTTGAATCTTGATAAACATAATCTAGGATGTAGAATCTGAACATAAAAAATCTCTCTTTGACATAAAAATGTTAGATAAGATTGCAGTTTAATAAGTACGTTATAAATTCATTAAATCAAGTCTATGATATGATGGTGGAATTGATTCACCAGAGTATACATTTGTTTGATATTTCCATGTTTCAGTATATGTGAATATTAGCTTGATGATTTAGAGCTGCATCTGCAATGCTGCTTATATTCTTTTTTGCATCATGCCACAATTTTATTTGCAGTTTCATATTAACTTTGTCATATGCATAGCAACCTTCTGATCTGTTACATAAACAATATCCATCTATTTTCTTTATCCAGAAAATGTGCTCAAACATCAATTTTATCATATAAACGCATGAACTCAGATTAAACTTTTTTATGCCAAATCAGCAAACAAATTATCAATTGTCTGAAAAAAATGTTCTTTTGTTCTATGCTACTGAGACAATGACCTGATCGACTGTTTAGTTTGTACTGAATAATGCATTAGCTTTACTCTAATACTTGAATGGTTGAACCTAGGAATATTACACTACATCTTTTTCTAACATTACAAGAAAGCTAGCTCAAACATGGTGTTCGTAGACCTGTTTCGTAAAAGGGTATACAACTTACTTCATTGTAAATAATTTAGGGCATCTTGTTGATAAACTCATTTTTCATTACTTTCGTATAGCAAGCTGTAGAATGGCTGTTGCTTCTAATTGCTGTGATGAGCTGTTCGGTTTCCTCTTTCATGCTGCATATTCAGCACTCCTTGCCCGCACCCTCATTATTTTTCGAATATGACTTGTATGGTTCTCCGTCACACACACAAGCTGTTGTTGTTCATTATTTATCTTCTTTTCTGAAAATATTTGACTTGCTTTGTATGCACCTAGCATGTACGCTTATGTTGCTTTACAATATCACACTAACAACAACCTCAATACCTTTTAACGTCACCTTGATGGTTAAGGTTAAGTGTGAAAAATTATCGTGAAGACTTAATAGCCATAAATAAATGTAGTTAGATAAATCAATCAGTGACCTAAGCTTCTAGTAAAAATAAGGTGTTGCTTCTTCAGTACAAAACGAGTCAATACAATTTCATAGTTCTTGGCATTGATCTTCTTTTGAGTGCATGAAAACTGAATATAAGTTGATGGTTTTGTTACCTAAATGTCTACATAACATTTAGGCTTTATAGGTATATTACATCGTTTGTACAAAATAGGCAAGAGCAGTTCCATAGTTCTTGATTTTATTTACTTCTTTTTATTCACTTCTTTTTATTCACTTCTTTATATGACATAGATGAATGCAATTTGATTATTCTGTACTTTTTTTAAAAGAATAACGCAATTCTTTACTTTCGATAGTAACTTGAAGGTATATTGGATTATAATAACAACCGTTTTGTATTTTCTTTATACTTTTTATTAATGAATTTTCTTTTGTAAAACCTTCTAGTTTGGAATCTGCACGATACCTCCTGAATATACAGTTGCTCAAGGTACATCTTTAATTTTCTTCACAGTATATTATGATGTCTTCACATGTTTAGACGAACATTAAATGTTTAGGTTAATGCCGAATATACACACATTTGAATATTGATGTATGGTCTGAAGATAATTTTTTGTGATATGTGTAGTATTTGTTGAATCTTGATAAACATAATCTAGGATGTAGAATATGAACATAATAAAATCTCTCTTTGACATATATAATGTTAGATAAGATTGCAGTTTAATAAGTACGTTATAAATTCATTAAATCAAATCTATGATGTGACGGTGGAGTTGATTCACCACAGTATACATTTGTTTGATGTTTCCATGTTTTCAGTATATGTTAATATTAGCTTGTTGATTTACAGCAGCAACTGCAACGCTGCTTATATTCTTTTTTGCATTATACCACAATGGCATATGCATAGCAAAACCTTCTGATCTGTTACATAAACAATGTCCATCTATTTTCTTTATCCAGAAAATGGGCTCAAACATCAATTTATTCATATGAACGCATGAACTCAGATTAATCTTTTTTATGCCAAATAAGCAAAGAAAAATATAAATTGTCTGAAAAACAATGTTCTTTTGTTCTATGCTACTGAGAAAATGACCTGATCGACTGTTTAGTATGTATTGAAAAATGTATTAGCTTTACTCTAATACCTGAATGGCTGAACCTAGGAATATTACACTACATCTTTTTCTTACATTACAAGAAAGCAAGCTCAAACTTGGTGTTCGTAGACCTGTTTCGCAAAAGGGTATACGACTTATCTCATTGTAAATAATTTAGCACATCTTGTTGATAAACTCATTTTTCATTCTTTTCCGATAGCAAGCGGTAGAATGGTTGCCTGCCACTTCTTTTTTTTAAACTAGGCAAAAGCTTTGCCTTTCATATTGATATAGGAGAAGCAAACATGACGGCCGAGGCCAAAATAAAAAAGATTCACATAACAAAAGCTCTAAGCGACGATCTCTGCTAAATGCTTATCTCTCGCGAGGATCCAATTTTTGCCTTCATCTTTGATCTTTTGGTAGTGTCCACGGCGTTGCAGCACTTCAACCAACGGTTATTTCAACCGTTGCTCTTTACACAATATGCAAAGTTTCCATCCGATGTTAGGATCTTCACATTTTGTTCTTATGAATGCATTCATAAATCAGCAGTGTGTTACAGTTTTATATTACAAGCTAACTTAAAAGACTAAGGTCAACCATCTTGTGCACTCGACACAATTGATGATACTCCCTCCGATCCTAAAAAATTGACGTGAAATGTGAGCTAGCTCCGTACAGATTTGTACACAGCTCACGACACTTAAATGGGATGAGAGGGAGTACCGATCAAGCTAGCCTAATGGGGTATGTAATACGAGATAACCTAGGATTGGACTATCATATGTATCACTCACTAGTAAATTCTCATGCATAGAATCCTAGCCCCCTTCCCCCACAGGGGCCAAGTATGGCAAGGAAGAGGGCGCGCTTCAGGGGACATAGCAGCGAGGAAGAAAGCCATGAGCACTCAGAATCTAATGGCGGTAATGAGGAGAGGCAAGATGAAGAGGACGAGCGGAACCAAGATGAAGAGGAGCAGGAAATGCAAATCGATCAAGAGCTCGGTGACGAGGAGGGTGCGCAGGATGAAGAAGACGAGCAGGTAGATCAGGAAAGGCAAATGCATTCAGAATCTGACGGACAGGAGGAAGAGAACGAGCAAGTGGTGGTTCCGAAAAGCTCCTCTGAGCCGGTACTGGATCCGCCTCCGTCCAAGAGTACAGCGCTACCGAACATGTCGCTGGATGAAAATATACTTGATTGCGGTGTTTGCTGCTTCCCTCTTAAGCCACCGATCTTCCAGGTATATATGTGTCTCGTCGATTGCAACCAAGCATGTACGTCTTCCATGCGTGGTTAGCTTGTTGATAGGATTATTCCGGACTAATTTATCTTGATGTTGGCATTTTAATTGCAGTGTGCCGTGGGCCACGTGGTGTGTTCATCCTGCCGGGACAAGCTTGCCGCGGAGGGGAGGTGCCATGTGTGCCGCACCTTCATTACCGGTGGCTACCACCGGTGCCATGCCATGGAGCAGCTGGTGGATTCCGTCCACGGGTCATGCCCCATTGGCTGTGCTGCCAGGGTGCGCTACTATGACCTACGCGACCACCTCCGGGCCTGCCCCCACGCGATCCACTGCCCTGCAGCGGTATGTGACTTCGTTGGATCCACAGCGGAGCTCGTTCACCACCTCGTCGGCACACACAACTGGCCATGCATCACCGGGGTTCAGAACCGTGAGGTTCGTGTCACCGACCTCCATGACGGCTTCAATTTCATGGTCGTCGTCCATGAAGCCAGAGACTACCTATTCCTGTTGAGGGTGCTGCGCCTACACTCTGGCCGCGCGATCTTTTGCTTGTGCATACATCCTCAAGCCGCCGCCGATGACTCCTCGCCCTCGCCATCAAAGAATGTGAGCTGCAAGCTCCAGCTCTTCAACATTCCAGACATCTGCAAGCGTTCCTTCCCGCTGTCCCTTCTCCGGGAGCTTAATTTTAAAGTAGAATGTACTAATCTCTCCAATGGTATGCCGAAGCTCCATGACTACCACAAGTTCAGCTGGACCAGTGATTTTGTACCAGAAGCCGCGGCTACTCTCAAAGTCAATGTATCTTTTACCATCCGGTGACATCAGCTGCCCATCTGCCTTTGTTAGCTTTATCCATTATTGTTGATACTTGATGAAACAACCTTGGCGAGGATTTATTCGGTGCTGGCAACTAGTGTTGTTTTTGGATCTGGAGTTTGATTTTCCTGAATAGTTTCCACCTGTCATCTTGTCATATATACTTTTAAAAAAGTAATCATTTTTTCTCATTTTTCTATTAGTTGCACATCTTCTCCACCGCCAAATCTTATGAAGACAAGGTATCATATTTCTCCCTATTTGTCCATTCATGGATTCTTTGCCACCATTTTGTGCACTCCATAAAATAACTCAATTCTCGTATTTTGTAGTCCGGGCTACATGTAGCCCTTTATTTTGAACATTTGAAATACAAATTTTAAAGTTTCATAAAATCTAATACAAATATGTACGTGTAGCCATGAACATATCCTACAAGTGTGCAAAATATTAATCCGAAATACGATGCATTCTAGGCTACGCAAAAAAGAAAAAATTCTAAATCTGGTGCGTGAATAGTACACCTCCAAATCTTGTCAGAATTGTCTTTTTACGTAGCCTAAAATGCACAACAATTTGGATTGTCAATTTACACAGATCTAGGATATGGTATTCGCAACATCCAGAATTATTTTTAGTATTTTTTGAAACTATAAAATATTGTGTTTAGAAATTTAAAATATAGAGCTACATGTAGCCCGGGCTACATATGCCTTTTCGTTCAATTGTCTTACTGCTTTGTAAGAAGGATGCTTGAGCTAGAAAAATAGCATCAAAGTCTAAACATTCAAGCAGGAGTTGGAGTAAATTTACATCTATGGTAACAAAAGATTTGCATGTAAAAATCAACAAATAAACATAAGTATTTCTGATTAATTATCCTCTCGCGTTGCCATGGCAACAATATTTATCTCCGCAAGGAAATTATATTAACATAAAAAACACCATCACCGAAGATCTAGGAATCAACACACTTCATCGGTACTCAGCAAATTTAATACTTCTTTTGTGCTTGTAGCTTTAAATTAAACCAAAGCAATAATGAGAACTAGAGGACTTTCCCCTACGGTAACATGGTAAAAAAAAACCCCTGGTTTCTCCATCACTTTAATTCAAAATTTACACCGTAGGGGCTTTCCCCTACGGTAACATGGTCAAAAAAAAAAAAGAGAACTAGAGGATACAAGGGCCACGCCTAGGCGGGGCAAATTTGATCTGCACGCGTCCGTTTTCGTCCCGCGGGCAAAAATAAGGGCCAAACGCAGCGACGCAACGGTCAGATGTCCCTTTTGTTGTCCGCACGGATCCATGGGTTTGTGCCCGCTCCGGACACGCGTGGACGACCGCAGTGCCCTCTCCTGCCCCGCCCACAAGTGGCACACATGCCAGCATCCCAACCCCCCCCCCCCCCCACACTGATTTTACCCTATCTCCTCTTGCCCTCGCTGCCGCACCACCGCCACGGCACATCCCGCCCACGCCCGCCACCACCATATTTGTTTCCAGTTCTTGCCCGAACGGTTTAGCTCGCGACTCGCACCCTACACCCCCTTCAACCTAGGTCGTCGCCATTTCGGCTTCACAAGATATCTGTATTTGACTCTCTTTCTTCGGCATGGCAGGTTCTCACAACGACATTAACGTGTTTTAACGTTCTCTCGTGTTCTCAAAGCTTTAAGAAGGCAATTTCCCAGAGGTGAACTATGAGATCGATGTCCACCCATACACTAAGGAGTACTATACATAAATGGTATCTGTTCTCCATGGTCTATATTTGTAAAGACAATCTCTAATCCCAAAAGAGAGATGAAGGATAGGTTTGCCAAATAACAAATAGAGTGTTAGCAAGGATGTGGAGTGTGCTTCTGGTGTGCTCCAATTTCGTTGAGCTATTGTTCGGCACCATGATAGAACATGGAGCGTTGACACTAGTGGCACGTGATGACTGATTGTATGATCATGCACAACATGATTGTAAAGAATGAGTGTAATGGCAAAATTTATGACCAAGATTAAAAGTTTCAGTGTGATTTGGTTGAGCTTTAGCGTGGAGCGGCAATGTTTGAACAAATACTCGAATTTCATCATAAAATGCGTGACTGGACAACTCACTTCCGACTTAAAAATGATTTGGTTGATCATATGTGGACTCCCATAAAAAAACTACTAGTTGTATCTTCTCATTTTCTTCCAATTTATTTTCTATAAATTATCATTTGGTTGTAAACTATGCGACTTTATTTGTTTAATTGTGTGCAATATTTAATTTTCCACAATCAAAATTGTATAAAATGACCAAAATGACAAAATGATCAAAAAGAGCGGACTGGGTGAACCAAATGGGTCACCCAATCGGATGCACTGGCCAATAAAGACCATACAGAGGGTGGACGCATGTCCCTTACGACCCAAACGACCAAAAACCGAATATATTTTGCATAGGTTTGGGTCGACCCGTTGGACTTGCACTAACCTCACCGAGTACATATTTTTATACAGAATTGATCCCACGCTATAATTCAAGCACTTCCAGTTCCAGCAAGTACAACATACGAAAGTTTCTTACACGAAAAAATATTTCAAGGACGAGGGGAAAGACTAGATCCTGGCTGGCGCTAGGCACTTTGCTGAGCTTGTCACTTAAGTTGTTTTTTATGGCCTGAATGGCCCTTTTTTCTTTTGGCTTCGGCCACCACTTGTTTGCTCCTTTTATATCAATATAAAAGGCAAACATTTTGCCCGTTTCAAAAAAAAAAAAAAAACCTTCGGTAGCCAATGTCCGTAACTTCTCCACCGCCTATATCAATTTACTGGAGCAAAAGCATGTCATTTCCTCAACGGCCAGCTCAGAGAAAATGTAAAACAAAGGTTTTCTACAAGTATCTGAATAATTATACTGTTATTTACCCGATGATCAACATCAGAATCAACAATAGCAAGATATTTTCTGAAAGGAGAGTATACGGGCTGGACTGTAGAGTCATCAAAATCACTCATTCGTTTAGATTCATGAGCATCCACGACATGTACTAGATAACCTTATTGATTGCCCGCAGTCAATGACCTGCGGCAGTTTAGATTAGGGTTCAACAGCATCCTAACTATACACGCAGTTTAGATTACAATTGACTAACTAATTCGGCCAGTATCCTAACTATACGACACACAGGGTCATCATTATCTTGACACCCCGTACATACCCGGCTTAGCTCCACATGCACGCCCGACGACAAGCAACGCATCTAGTACTCGCCCGGTGGAGCGACGGCACGACGGCGATGTAGTAGAAGCCCACGCCGCTTGAACTCCCGGCTGAGACCCAAGGCTCCATTGCAACGCCGTCAATACGCGTCCCCTTACGTCTACACACCCAACCGATCGAAAGAGGCATAGCATTCTCAACGCCGTTAACTTCAGGTAATATCGTCGACAACTCCATGTGTGTTTAGAATTTAGATGTCGTTACAGCTTTCCTAGGAACAACCTACGATGATGACCTATTTGATAAAACCTTTTTGAATGCAAAATATAGTAAGGGATCCAAGAAATATGCATATCATTAAATACAAGTAAATACATTATTCAACCTTCAACGTAATGCAAAAATGATGGAACGAGAAAGTAAAAATTAGCCATACACGAGCCATGACGAGCATGATACAGAGATAAAGTTATAGCATTTTCCTATGAGTATTAACTAGTGAAAACAAGGCATTAGACGATAGATGAAAATAATAAATATTTAATTAGCTAGAAGAAGATTAGCAGGTAACGAATCATACAATGGGCATTTACAATTATTGATAAGACAATCTTATTTTAAACCCGTCACGTAATCAAAATATTCAATAATGGTGTATAATGGGTTATTTTTTAGTTTTATCTATACTGACCAGATATCACTGAATTTGTGGTGAGACATATTATGGTAAGAGATCATCTTTTAGCTAAGAGAAGAAAAAACACTTGGTTTTCACACTGAGGTAGTTCTCTTAAACACATGGTAGTTCTTCAACAGAATTATTTAAGGGATGAAAAGAAATTCGCACTGAGGTATATATTACATCTTAATTTGGTATGGTATCTAATTAGTAGCAGTATGCGACAAACACGAAAACTCTCCGCAAAACAAGAGACAAACACAAAAACATACACTGAGAAGTATTAATATGTAATCATTTTTTTCCTTCGTGGATTTCTCTATTTTTTTTTGAAAGGATCTACACTGCGAAATCAACAAAGATTACAAATGAAGAACAGGAAAACGCAGACGTACAAGCCTTCGACACCCAGCGCAACAGCAGCACACGAGGAAGCCGCTGAACCTCCGCATCGCCTGAAGACAACCTCCATCGCCGAACACCGCCGGAGAGGGAGACGCCAGGCCGCCGCGAAACCCGGGAACGGGAGCACCATCCCACACATGTAGACAGCCGCAGAAGTCGCCCGCCGCAAGCGACGGGACTGAAGAACGCTTAACGCGCACGGCCATGGCGCCACCTCCCCGCAGCCACCTCTCTTCCGAAGAAACCTGCACTGAGCTCGAAACCAGCTCGCCGAAGTCGCCGCCACTTGCAGAACTTGAACACGCCTTCTCTCCTCGCCACCACGGCCGGCCGGAGAAGGACGGGAACCAGACGAAGACGAAGCAGAGCACGATGTCTGGAACCCACCTCTCCACTCCACCACGGCCGGCAGAGGAGGCCAGAACACCACGCCAAAATCTAGCGGCCACCTCGAAGATCCCAGAGAACTTTCACCTGTACAGGCGGCGGAGGCAGCTAGCGCCGGGCACCAGCTCCCCACCGCACCACCCCCAGCACCCCCACGGCCTGGCCAGGAGGAACCACGCCGAGACGAAGATGGGGGCGAGGGACAAAACTCCAGAAGCCGGCCGTCACCTCCGTCACGACGACCGCCGAGGACCTAACCTCCACAGATCCGCAAATCCGGGAGGGCACCACGCCGGGAGCTCGCCAACGCCGCCCCGCAGGACGCCGCCGAGGTGGAGATCGAACCCCGACACCTTTATTCCAGAGCGCCGCCGGAAGCACCACCTCTCCAGCGCCGCCCAGAGACCCTACTCTACTATAAACATGCCTCAGGCACAGATCCGGGGTCTCCCCACTCTCCCACCGCCGCAACGGCGGCCGGAGAGGGAGGAGACCCACGAATCGGCCGTCGGCGGGGAGTGGAACACGGCTTTCGCCTCTCTCGAACAGTAGCAAGCGAGGGGAGGGGAAAGGGGAAAAAACTGTCTCTAGCTCGTGGATTTCTCTATATTACTATCATTCATAATTATATACACAAACACATGTTGATATTTATTGGGCAAAGCTCATAATGTCAAAATCCAAACCAATATGCATAACTACATCGAAAATCTAGGGGCGCAATCACCTACTAGTCACACTGCTAGTTATTTTTGGGCTAGTTATTATTGTTAGGGGATCTCCAGCCGTTCGGCCCCCCAGGCCGAAAAACGGCGCCTTTTTGGACGGCCTGGGGGGACGTCGGCGCTATTTGACGCCCTGGGTTCGGCGTTTTCCCAGCCGTGCCCAAACCCAGACTTGGGCCGAAAAATTCAAAAAAAAAAACAATTGGGCGAAATTCATCAAACATAAGCGAAATTCGTTAAACTTAGGCGAAATTCATACTATATAGGCGAATTTCGCATTGTTCATTACATAATATAAACTTAAAACTTAAACTTAAACTAAAACACGGCGATCTACGTGCCCACCTGGCTGTAGAACGCCGTGAAGTCGCCGCCGTCGTCGTCGTCGCTCGGTGGCGCGCCGCCGCCGAAGTGGCTCGGACCGGCCTCGTCGTTGTTGGCGCCGCCGCCGAACCACCCTGGCGCGCCGTCGTCGTCGCTGTCGTCGAGGACGATCACCTCGCCGCTCGCCTGACGAGGGGGAGTAGGAGGCCGGCGTGCGGCGGCGCGACGGCGGTTGGCCGCTGCCTCGTCGAGAAGGCGCTGCTGGAGCGCAATCTCCTCCTGGGCGTGCTGGTTGCGTGACCAGGCGAAGATAAACTCGTCCGAGTACTCCTCGGCGGCGACCATGGGCGGCGCGACGTCCTGCATGGAGGCGGTGACGGCGTTCTGCTCGCCGGGGAATTCCTCGTCGTCGTCCGGCGCCTCCGCCTTGATGGCCGCCCGGACATACTCTGGTGGCGCCGCCCACTCCACCGGCGCCTTCTTCTTCTTGGAGGTGGCGCCGCCGATGCCAGGCTCCTTCTTGGGCCTGACAAGGCGAAGGTGGCCTCGGGGCGGCGACGGTGCGCGGCGCTCGTTGATGCGAATCCCGCCGTTGGGCCTTCTTGGCGGCGACCGGATGCGGCGCCCGGAGTTGAGGACGACGCCGCGCGGCGTGTCCTCCGGCTCGGGCTTGACCCGAGCGAGCGCCGGCGTGTGCGGGGACCCGCTGGAGAGCGGGACAGAGGAAGACGACGAAGACGCCGTCCCCATCCTCCTGGGCAGCCAGGAGGTGAAGCGGCGTCGAGGCGTCAGCGCCTGGCACGGCGGCATGGTGAGCCGGGGCTGGTTCCCGGCGTGGATGTGCTCGAGGACGTACGCGAGGGTACGCCCTCGACCGCTCCACCACTGCTTCCGCCCGCCGGCGTTCTTCCGGCCGGCGACGGGGCCGTTGTCGTTGGTGTCCTCCAGCTCGCGGCGGTGGCGCTCGAGGAAGTACGCCGTCCAGAAGGCGGCGTTCGCCGGATCCCAGCGAGGGTCCGCCGCCTGCTCTTCGGAGAGCCCGGCGAGGACATCCTGGATCGCGTAGACGCGATCCGCTCCTTCTGGCGGCGGCGGAACGGGGACGCCGCCGGCGCTCAGGCGCCAGTCGCCGGGGACCCGCATGTCCGGCGGCGCAGGGTACCCGGCCTCGTACAACATGCGGGCCTCCTCCGGGAGCAGGAAACGCCGGCCGAAGCCGTTCGCCGCAGCTTCGTCTCCGGGGTATCGCTCGGCCATTGCTGTTGCTCGGGGAGGGAGAGAGATGGAGAGATGGGGAAATGGTGTGCCTTGCCACGGCGAGATGGGGGGAATAAATAGGCGCAGGGGAGGCGAGACGGTGGCGCGTCATTACTCCGGCGCGTAGCAGCCGACTGGACGCGTCGGCCGCCGCTGAACGGCGCGGCAGTCCACGGCCATTACTCCGGCATGCTTTTGACCAGCGCGGGAGCCGAGGAGATGACGACGCCGCGTTTTTTCACCCGTGATTCCGCGCCATTTCGCCTATCTCGCTGACAGCGCTGGCCCACATTCTTTTTCGCGCCATTTCGCCCCCCAGGCCGAACCCGGTGGGCTGGGTTTGGCCTGGGAGCGCCGGCGCTATTTTCCGCCGATACGGCGCTATTTGGGCTCCTGGGGGGCGACTGGGTGAAAAACGGCGCTCCCAGGCCATTTCGGCACTTTTTTGGGTCCTGGGGGGCGCTGGGGGACGGCTGGAGATGTCCTTACAACTTAGAAGCTTATTTACAGTTGGGTGTTAGTTACTATAGATCCTCTTAACTATATGGAGTATTTTGTGATGTGTTGAGTTCATACTTGTAACCTGTGATATTCCATGCATGCCTATATAACCTACGGCTAGCTGATGCAGTGAAAGGGATTAAGTTGAAGAGTCAATCTGGGGTTTGTTGAATTCTTCCACAAGTGTGTGCGTGCCTGCCTGTCGCGTGTGTGCTTGATCTTGACCACGTTTTGGGTCTTTGCTAGTCAAGTCCCTAGAATGCCACCGGCGTCTACCCGCACGGCACTCGTCGACGTGACGGTAGACAACGCCGACGCCCTCGACTGCGGCATCTGTTACCTCCCACTCAAGCCGCCTATCTTTCAGGTAAACTCACACGCGCGTATTCAAAATGATCTTAACCATGCGAAATTGATACTGCATCTTTCATCATTTCATCTCCGAGGCTCCGCGACGGCTTCAATGTCGCCATTGTCCGTGCCAATGGCCAGCGCATGTTCCTGCTAATTAAACGTGGTGCGGAACCCGTTTGGAAGAGGAATATCTGTCTTCTGCGTACGTCCTCGGGCACCCGTCGTTGAGTACGTCTTCAACGGCGCCGAGGACTGCGAGATTCGAGGTCAGGCTCAAGTACTGTCGCATCAACTACGACAATGGTGACAACTGCCGCGGCCATTGCCAGGAAACCAAGTTTGAAGTAGCGTGCACTGATCTCTCCCATGGGCTGCCTACTACAGATGACTCTTACCGGTTCTTCCTGCCCAAGTGTGTTCATCCCCTTGACATCAATACTATTACAGTCCAATTCGACGTGCTAAAAGTTACAACCAGTGGATGAATTTTCATGTTTTCAGTAGAGTTTTTTCGTATTTGTTACTGTAAAAACACTGCAATCTCCAGTATTTGCAACAATATAAGATGTAAAAATCAGTGACTTGTCATTCTATGGATGTTTTTGTTTGAATTGCAGTTGTATCAAAAGTGCAAGAAAGGTTTTTCATATGTAATACAACTATAAACCAGGTACGAGCCAAGGAAAAATCTGAGACATTGCATTGGAGTGCTTGGTTTTTACAGTGATTTATTGAATATACTAATACAAATTTTGTTTTATAAATTTTTGAAGTATTCATGAAAGTATTTTTTTTCATATAACTAGTTTCTCTTACTCCACGTAGTTAGTTATAGTTTGCCTGAAGCATTCTTTTCTTTGCTCCCAGGAAATAAACCTTTAAGACTAGATTGGAAGACTACGCGCTAACAAATTCTCTTGACCGCGCTGTTGTCTTCTCTACTTCTGCGAATCAGTATAAGAACCATTCACATATTCACAAACAAGTGTTGCACAGAAAAATAACGGAAATAAGAATCAATCTGGAAGAACAGAAATCTTAGATGTGTCGAACATATATACTTTTTCTTTTGAGAGATCGAACGGTCATCCAGATCCAAAAAATGGCCACAGCGGCACCCCAGATGGTCCTGGACTCCGGGTATAGCCATTTTGTGTCCGGCACCCCCTGAAAGGGCCCCCAAGTTTTGAGTCCCTCTCGGGGTGCCAGACACTGACCGAACACGCCCTCCGACAGGGGTGACCCGCTCGTCATACACACAGGCGCACGCATAGGCCGTTGCACCCGATTAATGGCGAGGCGGCGAGAAGGCGTGACGCCTGCCTGCACGTGTCGCAATAACGCCGCGCCAGTTCCTCTGGCGGGCGCAAAAACGACTCGACGCGTCGGGCAACGCCGTCCATGTGTTGATGTTGCTACGGTCCCCCCCGGCGGCACCCTGCACACGCTTGTTGGCGTCAATGCGTGCCAGGCGAACGGGTGCTCGCCGTTAAATGCGCGCCACCCAACCCCGCTCCTCCGGCCGTCTTTAAAACGCGGCGCGGGGCACCTCTCCTCTCCACACCCAGTTCCCCTCCCTCTCCCAACTACATCTCACCACCAGCAGATCCACCGCCCAACATGGTGGGCAGCCGCGAGACGCCGGAGGAGTGCGAGCTTCGGCATCATCGGGACTTCCTCCCGACGGAACGTGCGTGTCGCTGCAACGAGCGCCACGACCAGCAACGCCGTGAGCAACTGGAGCAACGCCACCGCAACGAGGAGGTGCAGACGAAAGGATTGTATGCTCACCTAGAGGGGGGTGAATAGGTGCTACTCAATTTTTAGTTCTTTTTCAACGCCATCCATTGCATGCAATTCATATTTTATCTAGCATTTTCTCTCCCTACCATGTGGGCCTGCTACGGTGCTCTTCACATATTAAAGACTTCAAACCGCACCAAGTTCTGGGTTCGCTTTTCGTGCCAGACATCATGGTTCGATGCTCCACTATGAGTGGAACCGGTTTAAAGACCTCCATGGTTTGCTTTTGTGCAACATAGTGGCTGGTCTAACAGTTATAAGAGGCATGGGATCCGAGGTCTTGGGCATTGAAGATCGATCACGGATATTTGAAGCTCGGAAACTAATAAGCTTGTGCGACGAATACATCTCTTTACAGGAATCCTAGACCCGAGCCGTAGAGAGCTCCTTCGACACAAATCATTATGGTCCCCTCCTCTCCTCCGTCCGGCGGTCACGCTGGTGGCCATAGTAGCGGGGGATCCATACTATTCACTCATGTTCTCTTATAAGTCTTTTTTTTTTTTGGTTTCACTAACGGTATCGACGAGGTGGTAGAGGTGATGATGCTTGAAAATAAGGTCTCACTGACGGTATCGACAACATCAACGAAGGGTTTTTGTCACCATATCATATCAGATGGTTACTTCAGATTTTTTGCAGTTGTTGTGTCTAGCAATTGGTTGGTTACTGGCCGGCGATTTTAACCTCCTTTTGTTGTGTGTTCTGCAGCAATCTCTGGTTTCTAGAATCCTCTGAATTTGGTGGTAAAAATTTGCAAGCATCCTCTGTATGGGGTACTACGAGATCTCGTTGTTTCAGCGAGTGGTTATTGCAGTTTTCAAATCCTTGTACGAGGAGGGTGTTTGCAGGTGTTTCCTTTCAGTTATTTTCAACCTCTGACGGAAGACGAACAAGCGAAGGAACAAGACGGCGAATATAATTTTCAATGTAAGTTTTTAGTTGTTTTTGTGTTTTGTTTTCTATACCATCTTATATTTTTCGTGACAAAAAATATAATAATGAGATGACTTTGGTGCCTTTTCTTCAAAGAAAAAACAGATCGATCATGGAACTGGCGGCTACCTACTCCCTCCTGACTCTTACCCTATTCCTCTTCTTTGCTTATTTCGTTTCAGTACACTTGTGCGTATAATCGGAGATAACCCATATAGCTCCACATCGTGAATCCTCAATTGTGACTCTAGAAATGTGCGTGCCTACACTTGCTACCGGAGCCCAAAAAAAAAAAAAAAAATCCACCACCGCGTTTGATCTAGCTTCATCAATCATCGAGACAAGGCATCTGAAGGCAGCTCAATTATCTTGTGAGGCAATGGAGCCCGTTACCAAGTCCCATCCGCTGGTTTTGTTAAAGGAACTCAAGGACAAAACCAAATTCTAACTCTCTTATACATTTTTCAACTACACTAGAACAATCTCTCAAATATACTATAGTAGAACAACAGAATTATGACCTCATCGAGCATGAATAATATGGAAATATATAAGGTTTACAAAGGAACCACAAGTCTAATTCAACTATATTCACATCGTATTTACAAAGGCTAGTGGCCTTATTTTCTTAGGTCGGGCCAGAGACCCGATGGGCCTGACACGGCCCATTCTCATCCTGATCTACAACGACTTTTACAGGTAGGAAAAACTGTCAACTTAGCAGTGGACATTTCATCCTACGAGCAAATATTCTTCTCGACAGGTCGCCGACACTAGGCCAATTTCATTTGCTGACGCGACCCTTTACGACTGAAAACTGCACGTCACGACCTTCAAGCCAAAGCAATGGCGCCCTCTCTATCTCTCTCCCTGTTGGTGGTGGAGCCCGCGTGAGGAGAAAGTGCGTAATTGTTGGTCTCTGCAGCTCCACCAAACTTTACTACCGCCACTACCAGCTGCTAGCTCACCTTTCCCTTTCTTCTCCTTCCTTCTTCCCCTGCTCTTTGCTCATTAATCGGTGGGGGACGAGCTCACAATTGCTTCCTCTTGCTGTTCTTCGACGGGCCATGTCGACAATGAAGGGCGTCGACGACGCCTTCCTCGGCGTCGGCGACAAGCCGTACGTATTCTCTCCTGCTCCCTAACCCTCTCCCTCCCTCCCCTGCTTTTGGTGTTCCTTTTTTCCCTCTCCAGTTGTTCCGTTGGACTTAGATTCCAGGCAATCTTGGATTCTTGGGTCAGCATTAGAATATGCCTTCCCGATTCCTTCACATCTCAACTAGTGTTACCGTTTCGCTTGACGAAATGCGACCGGTAATTTTGTTTTTACCAAGGAGCAGAGAAAAAAAAATGCTCTGTTCATAAGATCTGAAGAAAATTTCTTGGAGGTCTCAAATTCCTGGGATGGAATGTGGAAATTAAATTCCGTGGCTGCAAAGCCTGTATGCATTTGGGCACATTATTCTGCACTTTACCTCTGTGCTTCAGATGTCAGGTAATACATCTTAGCTCATGCTGTTCTGTTCTCAATATTGTTCCAGAGGGCTGGAAATCTGGTGTATTATGGGCACCAGTGTCGTCCCAATCGCAAAATCTTTGCATGGCAAGTTCTACACTGGGAACTGCTACATCATACTGAATGTAAGTTTCTCCAAAGTTGGCTGCTTGGGCTGTGAAACTTGTACATCTTATTAGCCTATTTACTGCACTGAGTAATTTCAGACTGCTGAGCTCAAGAGCGGAATTCGGCGGCATAATGTGCATTACTGGGTAGGGGGAGAAGCGAAAGAGGTGTGATACAACTACAACAACTTATGATCCCTCTTGTTATTCTTGATTGGCAAAGCCTTGGGCTTATGCCCTTTCTTTGTGTATTGCATTGTGGTCACCTAGGAGCACTGCATGATGGCTTCCGACAAGGCCGTGGAGTTGGACGCGGCACTGGGCTCCCAAGCTGTCCAGTACAGGGAAATGCAAGGCGAAGAGTCCGACAAGTTCTTGTCATACTTCAGGCCATGCATCATCCCGGTGCAAGGTAGCTTCTCTTCGCACTGGAGAAGATCTGGGGAGGAATGCGACCAGACCACAATGTTTCGGTGCGAAGGAGAGCATGTGGCTCGTGTCAGTGAAGTAAGAAGTGCCACCTCAAAGATTTTCCAGCACATTTCCGAGTATGTGGGGGTAACAGTAAGATAACTAACTGATGGTGTTTGCGATGCTGTTTGCAGGTTCCATTTTCGCGGTCCTCCCTGGATCATAAGGCGACGTTTATAGTGGACACTCCATTGAAGATCTTCCTTTTCAGCGGTTGTAATTCTAGTATGCAAACAAGGGCTAAGGCATTAGATGTCATCAAGCACCTGAGAGAAAACCGACATTGCGGTAGATGTGAGATTGGGACAATAGGTAGTGTCACATGAAATTTTCTCCTTTCATCAGCATTGCTATGATCCTTACTTCTTTTGCTTGGCGCTCACTGTAGAGGATGGAAAGCTTGTTGGTGATTCTGATGCCGGTGAGTTCTGGAACCTATTTGGAGGCTATGCACCTATTCCCCGTGATGTGCCAGACACAGCAAATGGGGATCTACTGACTACCACATCCAAGAAACTTTTCTGGTGGTTACCCCCAACTTAATTTTGAATCCATTTGCCTTGAAATAGTACATGCATAACAGTGTATCAGTACACTTTCCTATTTGTAGGATTAATAAGAGAAAACTTGTTCCCGTGGATACACACTTGTTAGATAGAGAAATACTGAACTCTGACAGAAGTTACATACTGGATTGTGGAACTGAAATATACTTGTGGATAGGGATGACAACACTGGTTTCAGAGAGGAAGACATCCGTTACTGCCTTAGAGGTATGCACATGAACCTGATTATTTTCCTTTTTTTCTATTGTACTGCAAATGTGCTTGTAGGGAACTTTCTAATAGATAACATTAATATAATAAGCTCATAGTGCAAATAAGTTTTTTCGATCTTCAAGAGAAAACATGGTGCAGATAATTTACAAGCATATCAGAAACAAATGAGGAGTATTAACACCCTTTATTATTGGCTTCTACTTAAGTCTTTGCACATGTTTGAGACAAATCTTATTTTATAGGATTATGTACGTTGTCAAGGAAGTTCATCAATTGGCCATACTGTTATAATGACTGAAGGTCATGAAGTTGCCAACTTTAAGCTGCATTTTCAGCATTGGCCCAAGAATGTCGTGCAGAAGTTATATGAGGCAGGGCGAGAGAAAGTGGCAGGTGTGAGAACCATAATGGTTTCTTGTGCCTATTGGTTCCATTAAATCAGTGAATATCATCGCAAGGTCTAATGCAGAATCATGGTGCAGCAATTTTCAAGCATCAGGGCTACGATGTTGCAGAAATTCCGGAAGATAAGCCTCAGCAGTTCATCAGTAGTAATGGTTCTCTGAAGGTAAATTTCTTTGCTAAGTGTGTAATATATGTGTAAATCTATGTTAAAGACAATGATTTGTAGCGCAGGTTTGGCTGGTGGACCGTGGTTGTGTAACCCTCCTTTGCACTGAGGAGCAGGAGCAACTGTACAACGGGGACTGTTATATTGTACAGTACAGCTACGTTGAAGATGAAACAGATTATAATCTGTTCTTTGCATGGTCTGGACAAAATAGCATACAGGTATTATCTTTGCTAGTGTTTTAAGACCAAAGGTGCTCTTTTATGTATTCCCTTACCAATAACCACTTCACATTCTCAATCGGATGTAAAAGCCAGCATGGTCTGTTTATGCATGTGTGTGGCGCATGTTACTGAAATTGGTTTGTGTATTTGGATGCAGGAAGACAGAGTTGCTGCAGTTTCATTGATGTCAAGCATGGCTGACTCAGTAAAAGGTCCTGCAGTTGTGGTGAGCTATTTTGCTCCTTCTTACTCCCACGAAATCCAGGCATATGACTAAAATAAATCTTCCCAAGATATCTGATAGTATCAGTCATTTGCAAATGTAAATTCAGGGGCAAGTGTCTGAAGCCAAAGAACCTGAGTTGTTTTTCCTAGTATTCAAGTCATTAATCATATTCAAGGTATACTTCTCATGTTGTGCGGTTCATGTACTCAAATAATTATTCGGAAGGGATACATACTTAGATATTAATGCTAGATTTTCTTTACTTCCTTTTCAAGGGAGGCAGGAGTGCTGCATATAAGAACTCTGTTCTGCCGAGAATCGATAGAACTGAATGGTACCAGAAAGATGGAGCTGCATTATTCCGGGTTCAAGGGCTGAGACATGATTGTGCACGAGCTGTTCAGGTTGATCTGGTGAGTTTAGGAAAAATCCAAAAATAAATGCAGATTCAGAGTTAGCTTCTTAGGCCAAATCACACTTTGATAAATAATCACTCAATAAATGCAGGTCACAAGTTCGCTTAATTCCTCACACTGTTACATTTTGCAAGACGGTGCTTCTTTCTTTACTTGGACTGGGAGCCTTTCTTCACCAAGCGAACATGATATACTTGACAGGATGATGAATAAGTTGTTTGTAAGGACAACATTTATCTCAGTGTGATGTCTCTAGGGAAATTGTGAAGTATTCCCCTCGTGGATTATATGCAGTGCTATTTTTGCAGCCACTGAAGCAATCATTGTTATTAAGAGAAGGTTCTGAACCTGAGCACTTTTGGAAAACATTAGGAGGAAGAACAGAATACTCTAAGGAGAAGTGTGTCAAGGGTTGGCCAGCCGAACCACATCTGTATACCTGTACTTTCCAGCAATGTATGTGCATCTTTATAGTTTTCCTTCGAAGAGCCTCTGCACATAAAAGCATTTTTAACCGTTATTTATTGATTCTTTTCAGGTCTGTTCAAGGTTAGTGCTAGCTTACAGAGAACATCTATGCCACAAGAAATAGAAAATAATGCCAACTTGTAGCTTGTCGATTTTTCTTGCAAAGATTGAATAGTATTTGGGATTCCAATCTTTCAGGCAAAGGAGGTACATACCTTCTGTCAGGATGATCTGGCAACTGAGGAGACTTTGATACTGGACTGCGGGGAAGAAATTTACGTCTGGGTTGGACTTCACTCAGGTGTCACGTCCAAACAGCACGCCCTCGACATCGGCAAGGTCATAGAGTTTCCAACCTGTGATTATAGCTATAACGAAAAATGCAATGGGGGAATCTGAAATCTCAATTTCTTTCCACATAATCTGCAGATGTTCCTTCAGGCAGGCATTGCTCAGGATGGACGACGGTCGATCATTGACACGACTGTTTATGCTGTCGCGGAAGGGGATGAGCCTGCATTTTTCACCAGCTTCTTCAACTGGGATAACTCAAAACAAATTGCAGTCGTGAGATCTACTGTAGTACACTTAAGTAGACATAAATGGTGGTTTAATCATAAATTTCATACATATTTTGTCCACTTTACTTGTTGCAGACGCTGGGCAACTCATTTGAGAGGAAGCTGGCAATGCTGAAAGGGCTTTCACCAAAACTGGAGGTCAGTTCGTTAACTTGTCTCACTAAAGTATTAAAAAATGATTAGCATAGGGGAAAATCAGCATCAATAGAGATTTGTTTGGGTTTAGGGCTTAATAAAGAGGAATACATATGCCTAATTTTTTTCTTGTGGTTATGGCTAATTGTTATGATCTGAATAAAATAATGCTCGCTTCTGTGAGACAGGGACCGGACAGGAGCTTGCGCAGGTCATCGTCGAGAAGGCCAGGTATATCGTCGGAGCCGACCACACCGGAGCAGCAGCAGCAGCCGCGGCGAGGAGGACATTCGGCTCTGCCTCTGCGGGAGGGTGGCCAAGGAGAGATCACCATTAGCTTCGGCGCTGTCGCCGTTGACACCATCCTGGTCTCCCAAGAGCCGCACCTCCTCCTCGCCGTCGTCGCCGTCGACTACACCGGCGGTGGCGCGACGGCTCTTCCGTCCACGCTGCACGGAGCCGCGCATGTCCCCTCCGCTACAGCCATAGGGAGTCCCGCTCGGCGACGGTAAAACGGATCTGGCTGGTGCAACCGGAGGACGGTTAACTGTAACGAAACTACCGGATATCTTTGCTTGCCGTGGATGAATTGCGGTCGAAGCCACGCATCAGAGAACGTGAAACTCGCCTCGTCCTACACCTTTTCCGCCGCCGCGTGGCTGCTCGCCGGCTGCCCCAGTTCTTGGCTCGTTGTGATCTTCACAGAGGCCACGCGCGCGCCGCGCCCACACTGATCTTGATCTTCTCCCTGGGCACGGCACGGCGGAGTGTCCGCAGCACCACGCGACATGACCGGAAATAACAGATTTCGTCCACAGCAACGAGCCGACGCACCACCAACCGCCGCCGCCAAAAACCTCGTGGTTCCCTGAGTTGCCTGTCACCGCACGCGAAGTCGCGAATGCCGTGGAAATCTGCTTAACTTTCTCAAATTCGGTGGTAAAGGCGGCAGTTTCCAGTACACATGGAAACAAGAAAAACAGAGAGGCCTGAAGCACCACACAAACACTGGATTCATGTCGAAAACTGGGCATTTCTCCCGGGGCATATGATTATTAAAGACCCTTGAGGTACTGACTGCAAACTAACACGACTGTTAGTCATGAAAAAATATATGCTAGTACGCATCTACCATGCCACCAAGTTTCAAATCCAAATATATTCTCAACATAAAACAGAAAAAACAAATCAGGATATCAAATTCATATCTTGACATAAATAAGACTACTGTTTATTTTGAAAGATCCAACAACTGCGGCCCTAAATATATTAGGCGCATACTCCATCCCAAATATAAAGTCATTGATTTTCGTTGGTCAACATTTTGTAATTTTGACTACAATTTATATTTATAATATGTCCATAAAATTAGTATAAAAATATATGAAATGAAAAAAAGCAAGACGAATGAAATGATACCATTTATCATTCTCAATCTATATAATTTAGTATATATTAATAGCCAAAGTCGTGCATAAAAGACCAGGAAAAAAATAGTGTACCTTATATTTTGGGACAGAGGGAGTAGAGTAATTACATATGTAAGGTATAAAAAGGAAAGAACCGAAAATGACAGTAAAAATATCGTCAAACGGTCGTAAAGGGGCCCAAAAAAATGCAAGGAGGTTCTCGTAGCAACTTCCTCAGCTCCTTGGCGTCGATGAAAGCCCGAGCAACATCCTTGATGGAATGTGCCATGCTTTCAACGCTAGAGAAGTGGTTGTTGAATAAAATAGTTTGCATAATTTTCTATAATTTTGTAGCATCAAAAGTTTACCACTTTTGCTTACAGTGTCCACTTATCTATTTAGGTCTCTCTACGAGATAACGATATCTAGACGAGGGTGGGAAGAATGCCTTGGAAATGTCTAACATGAGTAAGAAACAAGACACCATTTCTCGGGCCATCTCCTTTATGAATCTTTGGATGTATAGGAAATTGCCATGGATACAACACTTCTTGATTAAGATTCTCTGACTAGCCGAGAAGAGGTCTGAGAGGAGAGTGGGACACTAGATGTCATCATCTTGGAGAGAATAGTGGAAACGTTGTGAATGCGGGTAATGGAACTGACATCTCCAACAGATTATGCATTAGTTTTCTTGGGGATGAGCAGGATGTTGGCAGAGTTGACCAGTCGAGCGCCCGCTCCACTACTGGATGTTGTGTGATCGCTGCAACAAGATCACCATGAATAGTGCCCCAAGTCGGCGAAAGAGTAGTCCAATGAAACTATCATGAATCGGTGCTTTCGTCCAAGGAAGAGTGAAGACTGCTTCTTTGAGATCCTAAGGTGAAAGGGGGGCTCAAGGTGAGAGATATCCTTGTTCCTTTTCATGAAGGACTTTTGGCAGCTCTTTGCCATGAGAGCTAGATCATTCATATCCCTTAGTGGAATAGCTTGGAGATTTCACTCTCATCACAATATTCTACTTCATCGTCACTTGACTCTTGAACTTGAGTCACTTAAGATTTTGAGCTAGGTTGGTCGTATCTTCGTAGGTAAAGATGGATATTAGATCGCATTTCCTCATTGGTGTTCTTCTTTCTTCTGAGGTGGAGGTTGATTCCACATACTTCTTTCTATGCATATCATTGAGTTCGTCCGTTGACTCTATCACTCTCTTTCTGCATATATCATCATATCGTTCACCAGTTCTTTGATTTTAGGGAAGTACATACAATATGGTTATCTAAAATGCAACTATGCGAACAATCCTATATGGCAAGATTACTCTACCAAGCAAGTATAACCTGTCAAACAATGCTATAACTGAACTGAGCGGATTTTAACTTGAGAGGATAGAAATAACCAAAGAGGAGGAGAAGAAACACGCAACAATGTATCCAAGTTCAAGTTCTTCATCGTTAGAGAGGTCATGTTAAACATATCCCACAACAATCACTAGAGAGACCTATCCTTCTTCTTTGTGAGCTCACCCAGCGAAATATGAGCTCTTTACTATTGTTAGATACCGAGGCGATCTCTTGACCTTTACAAACTTTCTTGTTGAATTGACAACCTTAAATTATCTCTAGTAAATTTAACACTCTAAGGTTCCCAACAAACCGAAGAGTAACAACATGATGCAAACTCAGAAGGAAAATATATTTTTTCTTGGTTGAATCATGTATCTTGGTATCCTCTCTGTTTACCATCGCTTACATTTAAGTTTTGTGGGAGGGAGAGAGAGCGAGATATCAAGATTTGGAAGGTCAATAATGGAACTTATTCTCTTATCCAAACGGGGAGGTCACTTGCGGAGACAGTGTCTCTTATGTACATGCCCATGGATTCTGATCGTTGCTAGTTTTCGGGACATGCCTGCAAACTTCCGGCACTCGGAGTCTTTGGTATCTTTCCGAAATTTTATCGGGGCCATCCCACAAGTTTCCTCGACTAGTCCAAAGGTCGGACCGGATAAGGTCTGGAGCTTCTGGGGGGGGGGGGGGGGGGGGGGGGGGGGGAATCACTGTAAATAATCACAAACCTAGGGACTTACATGGGGTTTCTCTTAGGCATATATGAGTTCAAAAGGGATTTACTTCTTTTTGCATTGATCCCCACTCCTTGCAAACATCGAATTCATCTTAATAGTACGGCTTTCGTACAACTCAAAGAAGACAAAACGTGAATGCAAAATTCAAAGACACATTCATCTTTTAACCCTTTTTGTTTAGGGGCCATGAACTTTTACACTTAATAATCATCATATCGTTGTGGACTACAACCCGTTCTCATACTTACAAATTTGATTAGTTCCCTAAATCATCGGTCATTATCATCAAAAATCCACTTAGTAGGCAAAAGATAGATGTACTTTCGTACTATCCATTCGAATCACTAGACATGTTAACATTCCAAAAAGAATCTCGGGTACCGATTCTTCAAGTAAAGCATGGAACCCTCACAAACTGCAACAAAAGTCATATAACATTTCACCCTCTAAATACGAAACGGCATACCAATTATCATGATGACGCCAATCACAAAAAAGGCAAACTTCGTCATACTATTTGTTGCGTCTTGTGGAGCTGAAACGCCATACAAACCATCCATTTATAATACAATATATGTAAAACCTCAGATGATGAAACCGACAAATTTGGTCGTTACAACGGTTCCCTAAATCTTTTTGATTGTTCTATACGTTTCCCAGCATTAAACGACAATTCCATGCGGATATACAATCTATTTATATACCATTTTTGTGCTCTCCTAAATATAAATTGACATACCAATTACCATATGACGACACGAAACATGAAAGGGGGACAAGCTTCATCCTACTATTCGTCGTGTACACTACGTTATAGAAAGTATCCATTTATACCAACAGATATTGAAACTGACGCTTCCCGTACCAAAGGTTAGTACATATATTTCGTTGGCCAATCGTTTCCTTACACGAAAACGCCAAACTCCTCGCGGGATATTCCGCAACGGTTCGCATACGATGCATGTGTTGGTAGTTTTTCCAGTTGCATAAACCCTAACCCTAGAGGTGAGCGAGTCTTTTGCGGTGAGACTTTTCTCATGTGAGAGACCATGCGACACAAGGAAATAGTCAGGTCGATCGATTAGGAGGTGCCACCGCAGTCCACATCTAGAGGGTATATTTCCTTCAATCGAATTACTTGTATGTCTCGTTCCTTCACCCAGGGGCCTGCCTTCACCCCTAACAAAAACGGAAAATTTGTGGTAAGTGTGAAACCTTCTCATTACATTTCACTTGATGACCAGAACCAGACAGGCCGTATGTTGTACTGTAACACCACAGGAACCAACTAGCCATGTACTCTGGAGAAATCCCGCTGTCTAATTAACTAAAAAGGGGAATGTGGCTATAACTAGATTATTTGTTATGCTATTTTCGACGAAACCCTCTAACTAGCTACGAATCAGTGAATCGTCATCTAGCACACCAACAAGCGGTTCTTGTTTGGATTCCCTGAATTTATGTGCATATATGTCCATACGGACACGAGTGCTGCCCATCAGCGTATCTTCACTGACAAGAGTGACCCAGTCTGGAGCACGGCAAACCTCCCCACAGACTGCGTACACTCGGTCCACAGGGTCCGTAGACAGCTCGAAAATCTGTAGTCGAAAGGTTATAACCTGGGACGGTTTCCGAGCCGTCAGATGAGGCCGTGGACCGGGGAGAATGGACGGTCCGATGGGGGCGCCCTCCCTTTATATCACGCGACCGGTGCCGCTGACACAGGTATCGCGCAGTCGCTGTTGGAGGCACTGACTACTCCCCTTCCCTTCTCTTCTCTGCTTGTCCCCTGACACCGCGCGTGATCCTGCTGACATTGCTCGATTTCGACCTGCGAGGCCGAGATGATGGCGGGAGGGTTCGCGTACTTCGGCGGGGAGGGTTCGCGTACTTCGGCGGTAGGAAGGTACACCGCGAGCTCCGGCCATGGCGGCGTCCCGCAGTACTTCGTGCTGAACGACGGTGGCGCTCCGTCAGCCGGGATGGCAGCAGTACCCGACGCCGGATCAGGCGTTTACGGTGGCGTCGGGCGCATGGATCGTCCCACCAGCTACGCCGGCTACGGTGGTGGCAACGGCGCCCCCATAGCGATGGCCGCGCCGGCTCGGTCGCCGCCGCGCGCCAGAGCCAACGGTGCGCTGTTCAAAGCAGCTTGGACAGAGGAGGAAGACACGTACGTACTAGATCGGAACTACTCCCTCCGTTCTAAATTAGATGACTTCCATTTGTCCACATGCGGATGTATCTACAATTGTAACATGTCTAGATACATCCGCATGTGGAGAAATGGAAGTCATCTAATTTGGAACGGAGGGAGTAGTACCCTTTCCCTTCGTCGATATCTTCTCTCCTGCAGGATTCAGTTTTTCCTTCGTGGTTCGTTTGCAGGGCTCTGACGGAAGCAGCCAGGGAGTATGCAAACGAGCACCGGAAGTGGGCGGCGATTTCGCGGCGCCTCCCGGGGCGAAGCGGGAAGCAGTGCCGCGAGAGATGGATCAACCACGTGGACCCCACGATCCAGGTAATCTCGCGAGATCTTTGTCTCTTGGCGCATACTAGCAGCTTAATTTCAGGGGGAATTCTGACCATCTATTGTCGAGAATGTGCTTGCGGGGAGGAATTCCTTGTGATTAATCAATCTGGTTTATAGGTGCAAAAGTTTGCTCCAATTTCGCCCCACTCCATTCGTAAGTGGGTATTAACTCCCGGATAAATAGTCAGTCGTGTTGCATGTCTTTACTCTGATCAGTAAGTGCGGCATTTAGTTTCTTCATCTAGGCCACTAATTGATCACCCAAGTAATTTTGTGTTATTTGGTGAACAAGTTGTTTTTTGGGAAAAAATGTCACTTACATTTAGGAAAATTAATATTGCTAGTTGACATGTCTGTGAAATGTTTATAATTCTCTGGCACTACTTGGACCCCCAAGTGACTTTGTGTTGTTATGTGTCTGTGATTTTTTTTTCAAATGCTTATTTCGGACTTACCTGAATTAAGAGTTGATGCACCCCCACATTAGCATTGGAGATGTGTACAGATTTTTTCATTTAATCTTGTAGATAGAAAATGTCAATTCCACTTATGTTCCACACCCATATTAGCATCTGATATGTAGATCACATTTTTATTTCAATCCTAAAAACGAAATGTAATTTACACTTATAGTAATATCGATCTTGGTATTGGCACATGTGTCTGAAGTTTTTGTAATTCTTGGTCAAAATTGATAGCCCAAGTAGTTTTGTGTTGTTATTTAATTTTGAAATTGTAGTTGGTGCTTATTTGTGACTTGTGTGAGTTTGGTAAAGAGTCAATGTTCCCATCAAAATTACCATTTGAGACGTGGTAATTTTTTAAATTGAATCACATAAATAGAAAATTAGAAAATGCACTTGAATTTAATAGATGGTTTTGGTGATACACATGTCCCTATAGTTAGTGGTTATTTATTTGTTAAACCATGGTCTTGTTTACCGTGACTTTCCTAAATTTTGTAAAAGTTAGTCAACGTTCCTGCTCCTAGATTAGCATTTGAGATGTGTATCGAATTTCAAGTTCAGTCATGGATAAGAAGTGAAATTTCCCTTACGATAATCAGTCATGCTAATTGGCGGAAGTTTCCATAATGTTTGGCCACTAATTCATACCCAAGTAGTTTTCCGTTGTCATTTATTTTGTGAATTGCTACTACCTTCCTTGAATTTAGTGAAGAGTCATGTTTCTAACCGCCTATATTAGCATTTGACATGTGGTGCAAATTTCTTAGTATATTTATATAAATAGAAAATGCCACTTGCAATTTTTAAATATTAGGACCACTAATCAGACTACTTGGGTTTCTATTAATGGAAATCGGAGGGAAGACCCTCTTTTTTTAAAAAAAGGGCCGCTAATGCATAGGTTTGAAAATGTCACTTGCACTTAACAAAATCAGGGCTGCTAATGCATAGGTTCGAAATGTCACTTGCACTTAACAACATTTCTACTGCATAGGTACCTAAAATTTGTGTTATTTATTTGTGATCTACCATCTTTGGTTATTTGTGACTTGCCTGGATTTGGTAACATTCCATCTTCGTCCCGGGGTTTTTTTTTGAGATGTCCCGAGATTAGCATTTAAGGTGTATATGTAATTGTGAGTTCAAATATGCACTAGATTCTTTCTTAATTGTCTGAGTGCATCATCCCCAAATAATTATTTCTATCCTACATTATTTTTTCTTTCAAATTGTTCATCGGGCTCATCAATTATTTCATCCATTTATGTCTCACATAGATTAGTTTTGTGTGAGTATCCAAGGCTTAGGTGTTTGGAGATTTTGTTAAGTTAGAATAGATGTTGTGGTCCTTTAGATATTAATTATAGTGTTTACCAATTTATACACTTCAGAAATCATGTATATAAAACTTTAAGCCAAATTGAACATTAACCCAAACTAAATGCACATGCCATTTTCGTTGTAATTAAGATTACTGGAGATGAATCACTATGATTCGGCGGTGTTCAAAAGTCAAGAAATGTAAGGGACACTTTGGAACGCTTATATCGGTAGAAATGCGATAATAGGAAAATGTGTGTTTGAACAACAACAAAACATCGAATAGTTGTTTGGACGAGGTGCGAGAAAACACAAGAATAATTGATTAGGTGCTACTTAATTTAACGCTGGGAGGAGAGAGGAAGAGAGAAGATGCTTTGGAAGAAAATGTTGTCTCATGCATGCTTGATTTCCTCCAAAACTTGACAAACAATTCATATATCCTAAGCTTCTTTGGTGCAAACCTTATGATCTCAAGGGCATATTTAGGATAATTTCTAGCATTGCAATCTTCCATTATACCTCCAAATTTTGTTTCTTCCTAGAGGGCCTGACTGTGAATTATAAAAATGTTGAACACATTAACAATATGGTGATCTGTTGTGCTCCAATATTTGGATATGGTGATCTGTTGTGCTCCAATATTTGGTTCTGCCAATCATTTGCAATGTTATGCCCGTAACTAATTAACTCACAATTACTGCACGTACAGAAGAAAATGTGGACCGATGAGGAGGACATGGAGCTGATTAGGGTCCACCGGAGCTGCGGCAACCGATGGTCGGCCATCGCAAAGATGCTGCCCGGCCGGTCGGAGAACTCCGTGAAGAACCACTGGAACGCCACGCGGCGCAGCCTCAAGGCCAAGCGCATGCTCAAGAAGCGGAACTGCGAGCAGCCACCCCCGGCCAGCCCTCCCTCCTCGCCGAGTACATCTGCACCCTCTACCCTCCCACCAAGTCGCCACCCGCAGTGTCACCGTTGGCGTCCGCGCCGCCGACCGAGCCCGATGACCGAAATCAACAGGTTGGTCCAGACACCGCGATTGCCGCTGCGCCGCTTGCCCCGGCCATGGCTGGCATGTACTACCACCAGAACCCGCCCAACGTGCAGCACTCCTGGGCACCGGAGATGAACGTCGCCGGCAGCAGGTACCCGTACTACCTCTCACCCTACCAGCAGCTGAACCACCACCAGCGCTACGGCCTGCCTTCGACGCCGGCGCAGATAATCAGAACGCAGGAGGAACTTCAGGCGGCGGCGGCGGCGGCGTACGCGAGCATTCACGACTACCTGTTCGCCGACGAGCAGAGCAACCTGCGGGCGGATCAGGCGGAGATGGACCGCGGGTCATCCACCAACAACCAGATGGGCAACGATGGTGGTGGTGCTAACGGGTGGTGCTACTACGGCGCCGACGGAGCTGGCCCGGGCCGTAGCGGCAGCGGCGGCGATGACGTCGACGTTGTGCAGATGGCCTCGAGGGAGTTCGAGGCCCAGGACCAGTACATGGCCACCCTCGAACACCTCACCAGGTTCACCTGAGGCATTTGCAATTTGAATGTGTGAGGGTGCGATTGCATTTGTCAGAAGAAGACTGTAGGCTGTATAACTATATAATTGTGTGTGTTGTGCCTATAAACTTTGGTTAATTTAAGTTTGTCGTGACTCGTGACAGTACATTTCCGTGATCCATTTGGTGGAGTACCTTATTTTGTTGTATTTTTCTTTTCTTTTTTACAGAATAATGTGTTGTGCCTGTACTTGATTGTTCCGTTTAATTTACATGTCGAAAGTACATGCATGCATGCATGATTGTGTATGCATGTTTTGTTTCGTCACTAATACCATGTCCGCAATATCAATTCTGGAACGTGGAAGAAGACGCTGCGGCGGGCGGCAAATGCAAGGTAGCATGGACCAAGGTTTGCTCGCCCCTCGTCCACGGCGGCCTGGGCATCTCCAACATCGACATCCTTGGGCGCGCCCTGCGGCAGCGCTGGCTGTGGCTCTCCTGGACCGCTCCTGACAGACCGTGGGTGGGATTGCCTCTGCCGTGCGACGCAATCGACAGAGATCTCTTCGCCTTGGCCACTCGCGTGACGATCGGAGATGGGCACACCGCCAATTTCTGGGAGGCGAACTGGATCGGTCCTGGCCCGCTCCGCGCCCAATTTCCGACGCTCTTCAAGCACTCCAGGCGCAAGTGTAGAACGGTCGCCCAGGCCCTCGCCAACAACCATTGGGTCGCTGATCTCCGTCACGACCTAAACCCCGACATCGTCCTGGAGTTCACCAAGGCGTGGCGTCTGATTCATGACCGCAATATCAATCTCCAAGCGGAGGTTCCGGATCAGATTAGATGGATGCTGACCGCCGACGGTCAGTACTCTGCAAAATCAGCCTACATGCTGCAATTCGAAGGCCGCACCCGCACCAATCTTGTGCAACAAGTCTGGAAGGTTTGGGCTCCCCCACGACATCGTTTCTTCGCCTGGCTTCTGTTCCAGAACAGACTTTGGTGTGCCGATCAACTACAGCGGAGGGGCTGGCCCAACGACTACTTCTGTCCGCTATGCAGAAGAAACTTAGAGACATGCCAACACCTCTTCGTCGATTGCGACTGGGTGAGGCAATTCTGGAGCAGGATCGCGACATGGCCGCACTGTGGCGGTTTCTCGGTTCCCAGGAGTGCCAGCATACACTCCATCGAGCTCTTCCAGAAGACGATCATCGATGCCACGCCGCAACCACACAGCAAAGGGGCCAACTCCTTGCTCCTCCTTGCGCTGTCAGCCATCTGGCGTGAACGCAATGAACGGATCTTCAGAGACAAAGGGTACGTTTGGATCTCGAGCAAGCCTAATCCTAGCCTTGCTCAGCTAGGATAGCCGTTTGGTAGAGGAGAAAAAAACTAGCTTTGTCCGGCAAGCTAGCCTGCGTGGGCTAGAAAATCATCCTCATGCGAGGCGAGCCAATTCGGCTAGCCTCCGTCGGCAAGAATTGAACGCAAGTCTATTAAAACAGTAACTGCTCATTCATACGTGGTTTAGTGGTGGCTAGCCAAATAAACCAAATAAGAAGCATTGCCTCTACAGGCTATAGCTCGACCAAGTTAGAATTTCCTTGCCTGGCTAGGCACGTTGAGCGAGAGATCCAAACACACCCAAAGCAGCTTCAGTTCAACAAACAATAAGCCATATTAGAGACGAAGCCCAAGAGTGGGCTTTTGCGGGGGCGAAGGCCCTCAGGAGCCTGCTTTGGGAGCCCCTTGAACGTTTCTCTGTAGTGTTTTGTTTTCCAGTTTTCAGTTCCTTTGCTCTTTTTTCCTTGCCCTAGGGCACTGCCTGTAAATATTTCTACCTGCTAATACACGAGAGCCAGCAATTGCTGGACCTTTCGAAAAAAAAAAAACTCATAAGTGTGAAAAACACTTTCCCAGCTCAATACATATTCAGGTCAGAACGGGAGACCCTGAGTTGCACCCGGAGTCCCGGGTGGTGGCCGTGCGAAACCCTAGCGACCGCAGACTTTGTCTCCTCCCCTTTCTAGCTACCCACATCGCCGTTGCTTGCCTCCTTGCGGCGTAGGAGGTTCTCGTGTTCGGCGCGTGCATCGAAGGAGGTCAGACGCCAAAGTGGCGGCCCCGGTCATCTTGGGAGTGTTTCACACAACGGGACTAGTTGGATTGGGTGTGGCCAGCTGCCAAGTACGCCCTAAACGTTTGCACATATACAAATGTGCAAAGGCCGGATTAAAGTGAGTACCTAATTTTGTACTATGTTTTAAAAAAGCCTAATTATGTACATCTTAGTTTAAAAAACTGGGTGGGCATGAAGATTCAAATACAATTAATCTTTTCTACTAAATCTGTATAGATACATGTTCAAATCATGTCAAATTTCAATATATATTTCATATTTTTTGGCAAAGTCAAATTTAGAAGGATTCGTCCATGTTACCATGTATCGGTAAAATGATTTTGATAATTTGCAACCGTTTAGGAAAGTGCAGCTACGATTTAGACAAAATGTAACTTGGTGGAGCTGCATTTTTCTACCATATCTAGGAAGTGCAAGTTGCATTTTTCACTAAACTAAAGTGCACACTTTTTCCTAACACTAAAACGTGTCTAGATGCATCCACATGTAGATATATGTGAGTCAATTAAAATGGAACGGAGGGAGTACTTTTCTACAACATTGTAGTCCACTCGGGCTAGGGGCTGAGGCCTAACCTAGCAGCTATGTGCAATCTAACCAATGAGATATTAGTTTAAAGAGTTCTATATGATTCAAATGTATGTCTGTTGTCAAAGCCTCGCTCCTAGGACTTGTCAGTTACCCAAGACCCCAAAGAGTGATCAAGGTGGAGGTGAGAGCAGGGGAAAGTGAAAGGCTATGTGATAAACTTGTGAGAGTAAGAGGAGTACAATAGCAGGAAACGATCCCCTGGGGAACAGCAGTGGCATCCCTGAACTTAATGCTTTTGTCCGTTAAATCTTAATAATTGATGCAACCCCGCAAGACGGAATAGGGACAGAGTGGCCAAATGTATCCATTTGTGCTCATGTCATACGAGACAGTGGTGACATAAGACGCATTGCTCATATATATCCCTGTTATCATATGAATTATTTATCATTAACAGTGCTTCGTCTTATCTTATTTATCCCATACTAAGAAACCCCTTTCAGATCGAGATTGGTCCGGTAAACAAAACTTATTTTAGCTTTCTTAGACTTGTTATTAATACCTTGCCGAGCACCTACTTCCCGGATTCGATAAATCTAGGGTCTCTAAGGGAAAAAGGTACATACTACATCCGAAAATCCGGATCAAATGTATGACATACCAACAACAGTTAGTGGAAGTAGATTTGATGAAGATCTGTTTGTTCGATGTATGCCCAAAATGCAATGTATTTATACATCTGATTCATTAATTATGGTTTATGTTTTCTATGCTATAACTGTGGTGGCTCCTGAATACGTGATTCAGAGGAAAGCTCACTCGCACGTGTGGAAAATATGAACACGTAAAATGTACCCTAGTCTTTTCTACGGACTAATTCGTTGAATGCTAGATAACTATGCTTTCCTAGTCATGGACATTGTTTATGTCAGCATCGATGAGTGGCATATTGTTGGGATAACAATCTGGCCGGGTATACCCAAGTTTTGGTATGCTAAGAGATTCCGTTAATATGTCTTTTTGTACTTACCTTTATCATAGTAAGGTTATTATATAACATGTCCTTGAACCATGAGGTTATTAGGGTTGTGCATACTGGAAGAATTGCTTTGGTACTGTCAGTCACCACGGCCTTAATTGGTTGGTCAAAATGGCGGTCACTGGGTAGTTACAAAAGTGTGTATATATCCTAATGTTATAAGATGGGAGATTACTTCTCTGTCAAAAGAGAGATACGCCCTGAGCCCACTCGGTATGAGAGATATCTAATATGTTTTGTAGACAATGTGGGGTGAAGTTACACCGTGTGAGATATCGTAATACGGTAACGAGTAAAGGGAACTTGCTGGTTTAACGAGATAGACAAAGATGTAATGAATCATCCGCGGATCTATATCTCGAGCGAAGTTTCGATATCGCGAGTAATGGGAATGATATATTAAATAGCCGAACACGGTATCGGTATCCAAAGTTGGGGGCCTTCTCAAGGGCGACGGACATCGGCCGGACACGCCCTCCGACAAGCGGGACCCACATGTCATAAACACATGGGAGGGAGAACGGCCGGTCAAGCAAAATAATGGCTTCCTCGCCAGTTCCCTAGACGGCTTTCTCTCTTTACACGCACCGCTATGACTTGTCACACCGGTATTGATGTCGGTGCCATCTCGGCCGCTTCGCATGACTGCCCCTCCTTTATAGTGCGGCGCCTGCTCGTCTAGCGGCCTTTATTCCCCTCATATCAGATCTCTCCGGCATCAGCTCTAGCTTCCATCTCCCTCCCTCCGTCCCAAATGGCACATAACGATGAGGCCGCTCGAGCTGCGACGCCTACCGGGGCTACAGCCTCGTCGGCGACGAGGCATGGCTGTTCGAGCGGTACGATATGCATGTACATGCCGATGGACTACCGCCTGCCGAAAGGGTGGCGGCTGAGCCCGCTAGCAGCGTCGTGCCACCGCTGCCCAGCGGCAGGTAGCTGAGCCTGCGCATCCTGCAGCGGCGAGACACCATGACACCGGAAGAGCAGCGCCACCCTCACAGCGCCACCAACAACTACATCGCATGGTTCGAGCACTTCCGGTGGGAGAGGACGACGCCCTCGATCTCTGGGACGACACAGAGAGGTATGTGACCGAGCGACGAAAGAACTGGTGGCGCGGCCGTATGCTGGAGGGCGTGCTTGCCTGCGCGCGCCAGCGTGCCGCCGAAGTTGTTGTGCCGGCCGAGCCGCCTTGCCAGATTGCACCACGGAGCGCTACTCCGCTCTGTGCCATCAAAGAGGAGCCCGGGAGCAAGTGACCCAGCAAGTTCCCTGTCATGATCCCAATGTCGGCGCCGTCAAGGAGGAGCCCCAACCCCAGCTGGGAGACGACCTCCCGCAGATTGGCGCGTCCCGTCGCCTCTTCGGGATGCCGCCGCCGACAGGGACACACCCGACTTCGCCGCGGCCCTCCTCCGTTCAACCAGCGACCCGCGGCCGCCGCGCCACCCACTCGACCCGGAGGACTGCCCGGCCTCTACTTGGCGTTGCGCGTGTCCATGGAGCAGAAGGGGAGCAGGACGAGGTGAAGCAGCAACCGCCTACAGTCGTGAAGCCGGAGCCCATCGATGGGATCATGGAGCAGGAGGTGGCAGGGCAGTCGCAGCAGCCGTAACCCTACGACGATGACGTCATCTTCATATTCGATGACGGCGTCATCTGCATCTCCGACGACGACTAAAGGGCGGCTAGGGTTTAGTTTAGGCAAACTTATTTCAAATTTGTGTAAAAAGTAGTCAAATTTGAATAAAATTCGCCCATTTTGCTAATTATCGTCAAATTAAATTTCCAGCCGTATTTTGCTTTGAAGGGTACCGCGGTGGGTAGCACCACAGAATTGACCGGACAATTGTCCAACGGACAAAATTTGGGTGTGACGGGCATAGGTGCCGGCTCACAAGATCACTCATTCGATTCCGTGTATGAGAGAAAAAAGAGAGTGGATGAATTTAAAGCTCAGAGGCCATGTGCCTCGTCCTCGTCCTCCTACCTTCCACTATTTACCACGCCGAACCACTCCGCTTCCCCCTTCCACCACCACCACCCTTCGCTTCATTTCCCATCCTCGCTTCCCCCCAGTCTTTTCCCCTCCAGGCCAAACCAAGAAAGCTATCGCCGCCAAGAACTCATCAATCAAGCGACGAAGCGCGCGCGCGAAACTCCGCCGCCGTTCTGCTCTGCTCTGCTCCGCTCCGCTCCAGCTCCAGGTGAGAATGGACGAAACCCTTCTTCTCTCCCCTCTCGAGCCTTGGCTGAAAAACCCTCAAACCCTACATTTACTCTTTTATACTGGGAGGCTCTCTTCCTTTCTTTCCTTTTCCGGAACATTTACCTTTTTTTTTGTGTGCGACGCCCGATTTCCTTTTCCTCTTTCTTCGCTGTGGTTTTGTGCTCTGGTCTGGGGGGTCGAACCGGCCGCCGCAAAATCGCTCCTTTCGTGCCCGTTTGCGTGCGATCTTGGACCTGGCCATGGTTGATTTTACCTATTTCTTCCCCGTGCGTACTTTGATTTCTGGCTCTTGCACTATCCTCAATCCCTTTCTTGGGACATCGATTCTTGGAAAAATTGGGCGTTTTCAACTTTTTGTTCGGGTGCTGCGTGATGTACGGAGGAGACGATGGATTGCAGGAAACAGGTAAATGTGGATTATGTGGGGGGATCGGGGGGCCGATTTTGCCTCCTGTGTTGAGTATGCTGAAGCTGACGCTTCGGGGATGTGTTAATTTTCTTCTTCCGGGCTGCTCTGATCTGTAATTTGGGAGGGGCCTTGGGAACACAAACCCTCATGCATGCTCAACTTGTCTTGTGGCTTACTGTAGCTTAATTAATTGCGGTACCACACTTGTTAAACCTTGCTGGAACAGAAACCTATTTTAGGACGGGATGATTGGTTTTTGTGTAAGCTGTCACGACCACATCTGTGCATTGGAGTACACAAACATACTAGGCGTCATTTGATCTCTGTAAGAGGTTTGTGGAATGCAGTCACTAGGCGTTATTCTTGTATTGACTATTGTTCTTGTAAATGCTGCATTTGTAGTGTTGTGTAACATTATCCACAAACATCTTATTAAATCACATAACTTACACAGTATCAAACTTTCTTAACCTTGTTGGAACAGAAACAATGAATAGCTGTTTGTGTAAACAATTATCACCACATTGCTGCGCATTGTAGTTCCAAAGATGGAATACTGAGTCTCATCAAGTTCGTGCTATGCTTAGATTTATTTATGTGAGAGGCTGGTATGGAATATGATATGAACTTACTCATTGCCTGAGTGACTGGACATGTACTCGGCTTATTTTGATCTCTTGTTTCCTATGTTAGGCATCATGCTCATGTATGTATTTGCTTTCTGTAATATTTACTTCCAAGCAGTTCATAATGTCACTTGATGAACACATTTGCACTTGTTTATTTTTATTCAAGGTTGCTTGGCTTTTCACTGTCCTTCGCAATGGACTATACCTCGGATGGAAATTCTGAGCTTGAGGCTTATGGGTCCGACACTTACACACATCTGCTATCAGGAGATATACAAGTGATGAATGACGAGGGTTTGTACAGATGCCCCTTTTGTTCAGATGGAAAGGATGATTATAAAATATATGATTTACTGCAGCATGCCCTGAGTGTGGGGGCTGCCCATGTCCAGCAAGCAAAAGAGAAGGTAAACCATCGAGCCCTTGCCAAGTATTTGAAGGATGAACCAGCCAAATCGCGTAGCCCACTGCTGCTGCAGACAATTGTTATGGATCCACAGCCTCCTCAGCATAACCGAGATGAGCTGTTTGTCTGGCCCTGGATGTGTATCGTAGTTAATATGCCTTCTGAATATGTTGGAAAAAGTGCAAACCGACTGAAGGAGCATTTCTCATGTTTTCATCCTGTGAAAGTGCATCATGTGTACAGTAAAGGTCGCCCTACAGGTAATGCTATTGTTGAGTTTGGGAAGGACTTTGGTGGGTTTAGAAATGCACGAATATTTGAGAGTGAATTTGAGAAGAAAGGGTACGGGAAAAAGGACTGTCAGGAAAAAGAGCGTGGAGGACCAGAGCCTTTTGGATGGATGTCTAGGGCAGATGATTACAATGCTCTGGGGGCAATAGGGGACTTTCTAAGAAAAAATGGCGATCTGAAGACGGTTGACGGCATTGAGAAGGAAGAAGCAATAAAAAATGAGAAACTTGTGGCCAGTTTACAGTGTAGAGTTAATGAACAGGATATGCATATTGAAGCCCTTAAATGCGAGTATCATGAGAGAACCCTGTCACTGAAAAGAATGATGGAGGAGAGGGAACAGCAGCTCCAGTCATACAGTCAAGGTGCGTGCTAATCTACTTGTAGCTTATTTTATGGTATATGCCAATGTCAAGTAACTATTTGCACACACTAGTTTCTTCCCTCTATAGAGCATGCCACGTTATTTAAGTGATTTCAGTGGCTTACATGTGTTCTCAATTTCATGTGTAATAGAAATCCAAAAGATGCAACAGCTTTATATTGAACATACACAAAAGACTGTTGACGAGAACGAGCAGCTACGTGTTCATCTTCAGTCTATGACGCATAAGCTTGATGCAAGTTCCAAAAAACTTGATGAGTTGGTTAAACAGACTGATTGCGACAGAAGAAACCTTGAATGGGAGAAGCAAAGGGTGAGCCATTTCTTGTCTCTGTATCATATTTTTCACTCAGCAAGAACTATGTAATGGCTAGTAAGTTAGTGTACTGTGTAGCCTTTTCTGTTCATTGAGAGTCTACCTTTTGTTCCTATCATTGGAGAACTCTTGGTGTTTGGATTTTTATACAGAACTAGAATGCTGGTCCATGCAAGTGCATATTTTTAAAGGAATGTCAAGCCTCCCGGCTTCTGCATCCATGAATGCAAGTGCGTTGGCAACTTTAATGTGTACATTTTTTGTAGCAGTGTAATGTTCTCCTTAGAAATTTAATATCGTACAATTTTTTAAATAACACAATCCTGTGTAGGTCATTCAAACAGTAATGCTTTGCAAGGTTACTCCTAATATACAACAAAGGATGTAGGATGTTTGTTTTCTCTCCCTGAATGTTTTGTGAATGTTGTACTGAACTCGGTGGTGTCTTTAGTTCCTTGAAAACATATTGCTTTATGAGCCATCGAAAGTTTGTTTCGATATTATGCTATTTTGATTGCAAGAATGTGAAAAATATGTAAAGGCAAGTAATTGGTAAGGTAGCCATAAACTTCAAAAGGACATATAATTTGTATGAGTGGCGAGCATATGAGTATGGGACATGGAAAAATTGGCGGATAACATGGTAGGTCGTGAAAGTGAATGATAGGAGAAAATGGTGGAGCTTGGACCGGTCGAACTGTTTTTGTTGACTTTCTTAGTGGGGGCGACCGCCTGAATGAAATTAATGGGTGCCGCTCAGAGCAGCATAGGGGTTGGAGAGTTGCTTAGGAGCCTGGTTAACCTCGCTATCTGCCAATGTCTGGGTCAATATGTTTATTCATTCTTTTATCCTACTTATATTTTCATATTTTTGATCTTATTAGTCTAAATAACTAGATAAATACCCTATAATTCAATCATAGTTTGGATTCTTTTATCCAATAGTTTCGCCTTTTGCCATACATATTCAAGGTGCAATTTACCTTTTTATTTTATGAGGCTAAATAACTAGATATACCTTTTAATTCAATAGTTTGGATACATTAAATTGAGGTTGTGCTTATTTTCTATTTACTTATAATAATATGTGGCACATTAGTCCCTTTGGTAGTGCCGTAGTGACATACTTGGCCTTTGTTCAATAATAGATGACGTCTTTTCGGCAGTGACGTATGCTTGTATAGTTTTTCATTCAAATACTCCCTCCGTTCCTAAATGTTTTAAGTCTTACATTTAGGAATGGAGGGAGTATTTATGTAAGGCCTTCACAGCGTGTGGTTTCATCGGTGCCCAAACCACTTTTCAGGCTTCAGGCATCGATGCCCTCCATTGCTCAGCCGGTGCCCCAAATATTTTTGTGGGAACCGGAGCACCTACTTGCTCCGATGCCCAAACTTACCAATCAATTAAATATTGATATACTATTGAACTGTAGCTACAAAAGCTTGGTTTGGTCAAAGGTTTCTATCCTCAAGTAGGTCCCACGTTTGAGTTTTGGGCACCAACACGCTGTGAGACCGGTGCCTGATTAATTTTGCATGGCATCGCTGACGAGCTGACACAATTTTCATGGTTTGGGCACCACGTACGCTGTGGAAGGCCTAACACTCAAATATGACATGGTATCCATCTCTAACAATTAGAAGCAAGTTTACGCTCGAGTCTTTAATTTGTTTTATCACCAATGCGTGCATTTTTTTTTTTTGTGCGTAGAGATAGCAGGGCTTGATGGGACAATCCAGTCAAGCCTTTGAGTATGTGGAATCTCATATTATGAGATTCAAAGGTTATGATCTAACAATATTGTAAATTATTGGTCCAATGTTTTGCTTTTCTGTGTGATTTTCTAGACCGCCTTTATTTTTCCTGGTTGATCTTTTAGTATATAATAGATGTAACCAAATCAGCCATCTTAGTTTGACAAAATAATAGTAGAAGAATGTAGAATGGTATTAAGGCTCTGTTTGCCAACAAAGTATTTTAAAAACCACAATATTGAATGCCACAGTTTTATGTCCAGGGCATCAAATACCAGTTTTGGAAAACTAGTTGTTTACAATATTGTCAAAACCAGGGTGTGTATTATTCTTTTTATGAATGACTGATCCATATTTTCTTGACTGAATCGACTCACTCATCTGATCTCACTACAGACCTAAAATGAATAAAATAAACAAGTACACCTGATAGCTAGCTGCTCTTGCATGCTCGTACAACTAGTGCGAGTGCCTAGAGCCCGTAGCAATAATTAGTATGCGATGGTCACTTCTGAATGAGTCTTGTGAAGATGCTTGAAGATCGAACTGCTGCTCCAGTCTAATGCCCTGCTCCTCTACTTCAGTCGGTCTGTCAGCAAGATGCACAGCAGAATCGGAAGAAAGAACGAGCAGTTCTCTGTTTTAAAGAGAAGAGGGCCTGACCTATTTTCTAATACCCAAAAATACTGTGGTATTAGAGAAACCACGGTTTTACAAACGTTGCCAAACGCCGCAAAGTATTTGTGATATTTGAAACCACGGTATTTCTGAAAGCTGTAGCATTCTTGGAATACTTCATAAAAAGAAAAACTTTGCTGCCAAACGCACCTTAAACCACTTTTATGTAAAATATTATTCAAGTTGTGACTTTTTTCTACAGAATGCATTGAAGTTCAATCATCTTATACTGGCAGAACAGGAGTGTCAGAAAGCTGATGAAAATGTTCTGAAGCTTGTCCGGCAACATAAGGTTAGTTCCATTGCACTAATTTCATGCTGTTTTGTTTTTAACAACACATATTTTGAGGATGTTTTTCTGTGTGCAAACTGCAGAAAGAGAAAAAAACTGTTTTAGACAATATTAAGTTTTTGAACGAAAAGTTGCATCTGGAGCACAAACTTCAACTAGAGATAAAGCACTTGTCGGGAAAATTGGAAGTGATAAAGCTCACACCTGGCAACGAAAGTTCAGAATCAGGGAAAAGAATAGCTGAACTGACAGAGGAGCTGCAGGATAAGATCACCGAGATGGATTATACAGAAAACTACAACCAAGGTCTAATCGTGCAACAGAAAAAGGCTGCTGTTGAGTTGCAAGAAGCTCGGAAACTTGCGATAGATGTATGCTACTTGTGCTTTACTGTGTAATTTCAGTGAGTGCACTTGTTTGTGTGTATTCATGCTTTGTCAATTGCAGGCTATACAGGGCTTACCTAGCCAGATCAGTGGCCAAGCACACATACGCATCCGGATGGTTGGTGAGCTTGACTTGAAAGCATTTTCAAATGTGTGCAGGCAAAAGTTTCCAAAAGATGATGCTGAAGCCGAAAGTATTAAGCTTTGTTCAAATTGGCAGAATGAAGTCAGCAATACAAATTGGCATCCTTTTATCGTTGCTATGGTGAACGGAAAAGAGTCGGTACGAATCTTTGTCCGTTTGTTGCCATGCACATGCATTAATATATAGTAGTATATTTACTAAGTTACTATTGCCAAACTTGAGGACTGTTGAATGTTTCCTCTGTTGCTCCTTTCACCATTCTATTCGCAGAATAATCTCTTTTGTAAAATATGGAATCAGTGGTGGATATTTATTTCTGCTAAGAAAAAGGATAAATAGGCTAGAAAGTATCAGATAAAGAAAAAAGCTGACTCGGGATGGGGCTTCATATCATGGCTGACCTGTAGTCACTGGATGCTATCGTTTACACATATAGCACTTCGTAATATAATAACTGAACACAGGAGGAGAAAAACCCTCCAGTCTCTTGTATGCTAGCGTTACTAATGGATCAACTTTTAAACGGCGGGAACTCTTTTATAATGCTTTATTTGATTTAGATGGAACAAAGTAACACATTGCACATGTGTGTCATTCTATTCACACTCTAAATGGATTGCAGAGTCTTCCTATCTTTACTCAAGTAGCTGCGGTGTGCTTCCTCCTCAACATAGAGATTACCCAATCATTTTGTGTGCTACTGCGTGAGATTTTTTTACCACAAGTTTAATTGATTAGCAGTCTTGAGTTATAACTGCAAGATCAAAGGAACAGCTGACCGAGATTGCACCAGGAAGGGATCACAAATTTGCAACCAAACATATTGAAACATAATAAGAGTAGAGTCCAGTCCAGTCTTTACACAACATATGATGAGGCCGATCTGCTTAGCAATTCTTCGCATTATATTTTACACTCATTTAGCCTCCTTGTAACTGCAATTAATTTCCCTGGTCAATACTTTTGAATTTTAAATCTTTGGTCAATACTTTTGAATTTCTGTTAAATGCTTCTGGTCAATACTTTTGAATTTCTGTTAAATGCTTCTGGTCAATACTTTTGAATTTCTGTTAAATGCTTCTTCATTCTCTTGCATATCAAGTATTCATTAGGATCGCTGATGCTGCCTCTCGTGCATGTTCCTATCTAGGAAGTAATCTGGGAGGATGACAAGAAGCTCCAGGAACTGAAAGAGTACGGCGAGGAAGCCTATGCTGCAGTGACGAAGGCGCTGACCGAGCTGAATGAGCACAGCAGCAGAGGCAGCAGGGTTCCTTTCCCGGAGATGTGGAACTACAAGGAGGGGAGAAAAGCGAAAACAAAGGAAATTGTCCAGCATGTCATCAAGCTGGCCAAGGTGAGCAAAAAACGGTGCTGAGCAGCTCAGCACTATGGCGGCTCCTCTATGAATGACCCGAAGCAGGACACTTATCTAATGTTTAACTATGTATTAAGTCACTAAGTCTAGTGGCATAGTAACCTATGCATTTTGGTGGAGCAGCTTATTGCTTTCTGTGGTAAGTGAAGCTGGCAGCAGTTGTTCGTTTTCCATGGGTGGGCAGTCTGCTGAACTTCTGTTAGTGTCATATATATATGGGATGCCACTTAACTGGTTAAGTATTAGTCCCATTTGACCATCTAAAGGAGTGTGATGTTGACCCGTATGCTGTTTCCCTTTTCTTGACCTAATATTGTGGTTAGCACTCTGTTAAAGTGGGGAAACATGCACGGAGAAAATGCCTAGTTGTTTATTGTTAACATTGTGGTGCATTAGTTCTTGTAAAATATGAGCTCATACAGTATGTGGTGCATTAATCGACTTGGAATTCTTAGCTCCAGCCGGTCCTGCATCCCAGGTAAACACTGTTCTATAACATATGCTCGATTCTTGGTCAGTAGGGTGCCGGTGTATACCTCTGATCAAACAAACAGTCTCTCAGTTCTTCATCAGTAGGAGTGCTAGTATGGAAAACTCACTGCTAAAATGCACATCTGATGCGACAAACATAGGCCGGCCCTCTACATATTGTCAGTATCTAGAGTTTTAGGCGGGCAGCTATGTGGATATCTCACTGCTAGAATGCACAATGCACATCTGATGCCACAAACATAGGCCGGCCTTCTACATATTGTCAGTATCTAGAATTTTAGGCAGGCAGCTATGTGGGTATCTCTCTCACGTGTACCGCTTACTTTGGGCGTTGATAGATTGCTACACGACCTCGTCTCGTGGCCAAATAAACTTTTGCGCTTGCATACTATAAAAAAAACTTTTGCGCTTGCAGGTGAGTTTTTTCTTGCAGAGTGCCGGAAGAGTTAATATGATTTCTAAAGTGTTTTATATTCTTTGGTTTTCTATGGTGGGTTGAGGCGTGGGATATGCATACGAATTGACCTTATTTTTAAGATATGCGTGGAAGCCGTATCATAGGCCAAACGTGGTGGCAACCTCAGTCAACAATGACTAGTCGCCTACCATCCACCGTTTCGCCTGTTTCAGGCAACCTCAAAAGAGTCCCGTTATACGCCATACTTCAGCTTCCACCATGATCGCATCGACCACTTCGCTGTAGATGTGGTAGCACCATTGATGACGATGTTATTCTGATGACTCCACAAGGACCAGAAAACAAGTGCTATAGCCCGTCCAGGGGCCACTCTCGTCGCGGGAAGTAATCCATTCCACGAGAGATTGGTCTTGCACAGGCACCCAGATCTCGTACCGCCACCTACGACAATAGTTCGCACACACTGAAAGGGCTAACACCAAAGGTGATCTATAAATTGACGATGTTGGTCGGAGATAGGGAAGGCCACCGAACGAGGACCATGACGAGTAAGGCAATCTGCCATCCAGCTATGGCCCCTGATGGCTGGCCACATGAATAATTTGCACTTGATGGATCTCTAGAGCGTCCGATGTGGAGGGCCCTTGCCACGCCGGCGGAACTGCTGAAGAGGGTTGCGTACCACGACCGTGAGGTGTACTCGCCACTCGCATCCAAAGTACACCGGAAGATGTCATCCCGCTCGGGGAAAGATAGACCCTGACCAAACGGTCGACTAGGTCAAGAAGCTCCACGACTGTCGGCGCGAAAAGGTTAGGGGAGATATCATCAAGCCCACCTCGGCTATCCCATCGCTGCACCATCATGATCTGATCGTACTCTCGTGAAGAGGTTTAGGGCCAAGTCGCGAATACGTCCTGCAAGAAACCACTTGTCCAACGAAAATAAGGTCAACGCACCACCTCCAAGCTCTAAGCGCACGCGGCCTCGAAGATATGTCTGAAAACCCTGGGGACCTACAGGTTGAACTCACGCCATGGCTTGTCAATGACGATACTCACTAACCACAGTCATCTAGCACGTAGAGCCAGTTTCATCATCCTTAGGTTGACGATGCATAGGACACCCATTTTCTGTGCATACACACCTTATTCCACGCCACGAGGAAATGGCATATGTGCGCATCATTACGCCCTTTCCATGTACGACAAATGATCATCTCGATGCCTGCAATGGTTTTTTCTTGCACATCTAGAGACATCATGGCAAAGATCGGGCCTGCCGAGAGGGTAGAGCAGATCACGAACAATCATCCACCACAGTTCATCATTGCCACCTCCTGCTGGAGAGGCGGTCAGCCACATTTTCCACAAGGTACTGGAGGTGCGCGACAGAGAGCTTACACAGCGCTAGCGGGAGTCTGAGGTAGCGGAGGGGGAATGAATGCACCTCACAACCCAACTCATGTACCGCATATCTAAGAAACGTCCTCCGAGCACAAATGAGGTGACTTGGTTCTTGTAGGAAATATGCCCAAGAGGCAATCATAGAGATGATGATATTTCGATGTATCCATGATTTATAATGTGCCTTGAATAATGTATTTGTATTGATTGGCAAGTACGTGACTTGTTTGTGAAACTCATTACTTGTATGGTTATTCTAATTATGTCCCTAGTCGGAATTCACGTGAGGACACACTTGGATATTAGACTAGCACATGTATTAGTAGATGACTATGTTTCACAAGTCGTAGACATAGAGATGTCAAACTAATAATGTGGACTTATGTTATGAACATAGAGTTGGGCTGACCCACCTTGAGACAATGAAACAAACGTTCATAACTCTCTCCCTACACGATGTGTTTGCTTTGTCCCTAGAGCTGAGATTGTCGTATGTACTTGAGATGTGAATCGACCTACTTTGGGACTATCAAACGCTACACCGTGAAAGGGTAGCTATAAAGGTAGCTTACGGGTTTGTCATGAAACATGCTGCAAGGCATAGTCAGTCAAGATGGGATTTGCCCCTCTCTACTTGAGAGAGATATTTCTCTGGGCCACTCGAGTGATCGGATCCAGAAATGCATGGCCGTGCTACAGAAGGTTAATAGTTGACCTAGTAAGGATTTCATATCACAGGATCGAGAAAGAGTGGCTAGCTAGGAGCTTGACCTAATATCGTGAGGCAAAGGAAATAACATAAATATTGTGATGGTTCGTCCGAAGATCTTTATGTGCGTTTGGGAGTTGGCACGTTTTGCTAGAAGTCGCTGCCAACTATTGCAGAGTAGGTGTACTCGTGTCATGTCTAAACATGCATAAATCTATAGGGTCACACACTTAAGGCAGTGGAAGCATAATTCGGATTGGATCCGAATTGGGCTGAGAAATAGACTCCAGAGTGGGCTTCCATTGGGCAGCCCAATATGGGGAGGTGTATATAAGAGAGGAGGCTGGACGTTTTAGGGTTGCCCATTTCCGCACCACAATCCACCCGGCCACCATCTCGCCACGCCCCTGCCGCCCGCGCGGACCTAGCAGTCCAATGAGCGGCGCCTCCACGCCGTACGTGTGGATATCGATAGAGGTGCTACACTTGGAGCACTTGGACGAGCCGCCGAGAGGAGCTGTTCGTGGGAGCGACTGGATCGGAGAGGATTGTACGTCTACCCTACCCCGACTCGCTTCACCGACTTCGGTACGGCATAGCGCGTCTAGCGGTAATCCCGTGATGTTTAACAACAACAGTTCCTTGGTTGATGCGGTAGAAATTTTTGATTTTGTGCTAGCGTAGCCTACCCGTAACCCTTCAGTTCTTCTTTGCTTTTTTTATGGATTGTCTTGCAAACCTCTTTTGGATGATGCATGTGTGTTTCATTTGTCATATCTAGTATGACTTCTAATTATTGCTTATCTTATGTCATATACATGCTCAATTCTTATGAAAGTGTATCTTCTACTCTATACTCATTGAAATATAATGTGCAACACATGATTGCACGTGAGATTATCTTTTTCTTGATTGATTTCCAGAATATGTAGAAAATAGGGACACCGAAACTCAGCCATCTCAAAGTTATTTGACGAGTAGAGCATTCATAGGGCTAGCGGGAGTCTGAGGCAGTAGAGGGAGACCTAAAGCACCTCGCAAAGCCAATTAATGTACCATCTTAGAAACCTCCTCCAAGCCACAGATGAGGTGCGCCGAGCACTTGTTGAGGGTTATGCACAAACCATATGCGAGTCTATATAAAGTCCTCCAACAAGGCCGAGAAGATACTAAAATCTGCCACCGAAGGATGAAGAAAGGTGACCACATTGTCCGCGTAGAATGAGGTGTGGTGGCAGACACATGAAGTGGCCACGAACAACGCCACCTCGGTGGCCTTCACTATCAGGAGTTAGAGAATCTCCGTGACCGAAATGAAGAGCAGGGGTAGAGTAAGGATGTACACGGATTGGATCGGATCGGATTTTGGCTCTACCATATTTTTCCATCGGATTCAGACCGGAGCGGATAATGAGCAGATGCGGAGGCGGTGGCGGATTCAGGAATGGAGACGGGACGGATTCGGAGCAGAAATACGCGAATAAATAAATTGTCAAACCATATTCTATACAATGGATATTTAAGTGAGTTGTTGTTCAACGGACGAACTAGACAACTCACTAATTGCATATTATGCTTAGACATTTCGGTACAAAATCGGATTATTCGGATTGAAACCATCGGATTATTCGGACAACTTGCACTGCAAGGACCTTTGCTACCAGCTTCGAGATGAGCGTTCTATGTTGCTGCTTGACAGGGGTGGAGCCGTGGAGGTCGCGTAACGCCACGGGCCACGGCGTCCACTCCAAGGCAGCTGCAGCGGCGCAGTTGGTAAGCAGCTGAGAGATGCGCCTCCGACAAGCACCCCTCATGCAGGTGAAGTCCTGGGCCTCCACCAAGGCGGACTCCTGAAATGCTGGCCGAGTGGCTGCCTCAAGTGAGCTTGGGCCAATCCAGGCCTATTAGACTTATTCTCGTGTACAAACCATGATTCGTAAAATTATAAAAATAATATCAACTTTGTGACATGATGCAGAAGAAGTATCACCATACAAGCTATGCAAGAATTGAATTACACCTGAGGAACCCATTTGAATATGAAAACTGTAGACGCATCCATGTACCATGGCCATAAGAATTACATAGTACAAATCACCATGCTATGCGGTGCACGTATCAATCAAGGAAAGGCATGAACCAATCACCGAATCACGTACAGGTGCATGGTGTACTACAAAAACATAAGAATTAACATCAAAACGACCGAATTGGTGCTTTTCACTTGTGGGTGTCGTTATTTTATCGCCATCACACCCAGAAACTCGCCTTGATTGAACCAATCGGTCACAGCCCGGTGGAGAAGGGGACAGACGTGCCGGCTAGCCAGAAGTCGCCGTCGATGAACGACCCTACCGAGAAGGTGCTGGCCTCTGACGCGTTGCTGATCACGCGGTAACCCTTCCAGGACACCCGCTTAGACGTGCCGGCTCCGGGCCCCGTGTTCTGGTACTCGCCGTAGTAGAGGGTATCGACCGCGAAAGTGCCGTCCCACTCGAGCCACCCAGCGGGGTCGACGACGCTGTCTAGCTCCGACTGCATGTACACGGTTCGCGAGTGCTGCTGCCACGGCCTACCCAAGTACGTCCGGAAGCTCGACTGCACGGCGGCGAGGTCAGACGCGGCGGCCACCTTGCAGTTCTGGATGGAGATGCCACTATTGGGAAAACCCTTATAGGTAGGTTACATTCTGTGGCGCACCCTTAATTGGTGCGCCACAGAAATATATTTCTGTGGCGCACCAGGCTTGGTGCGCCACAGAAAGTCATATTTCTGTGGCGCACCTAGACATGTGCGCCACAGAAATGCGACTTTCTGTGGCGCACCAAGCCAGGTGCGACTTTCTGTGGCGCACCAAGCCAGGTGCGCCACAGAAAGTCACATTTCTGTGGCGCACATGGCCAGGTGCGCCACAGAAAGTTATCCGGGGGGCGGGTTAAAATTTGAAAAAAATAATTCTGTGGCGCACCTGGCACGTGCGCCACAGAAAGTTGACATTGCAGGAAATTATTTTTTCTCAAATCCCACCCCCCGTGGATCGCCTTTTTTGTCTTGCAGGAAGTAAAAGAAAATGATAAAAAATTCAATAAATAAAATCCTTTGACATGTTTACCCGGTCAGCAATTCACAGATTACTCAAATTCCAAAAGAAAAAAAAATTATTTCAAACAGACGATTTTTCGCAGCAAAATCAAAAACAATTCAAAAAATTCAAAAAATCAAAAATTCCAAAAAAGACACAGAAATGTATAACAAAGAAGATTGTTGACTTTTCTTGATTTTTTTATTTTTTTGGATTTTTTGAATTTTTTTTGTATTTTTTTGGATTTTTGAAACTTTTGAATCTCGTTTTGAAAGTTTAGAAGTTTTTGAAAAATCTGAAATTTAAAAACACACGTTTATAACATATACATAACATATACACATACAAGACTTAAGAGGATACATATGATATATATATCAATAAGAACTTGAGTAGCACAAGGGTAGGTGAAGTGGGTGGAACTTAGAAGTTAAGTGTGCTAGGGTTGGAGCAATTTGATGATGGGTGACCTAGCGGGAAGGTATCAGTTCAAAAAATTCAAAAAATCTGAAAATAATTCCAATAATTAGGATTTTTCATATTATTTCATATTTTGATTTTTCTGATTTTTTTTGAAACTTTTTTTTTTTGCAGTTTTTGAATTTTTTGAATTTTTTCAGAATTATGTGGCGCAACAGGCAGGTGCGCCACAGAAATGTGGATTTCTGTGGCGCACCAGGCCAGGTGCGCCACATAAAGTGGATTACTTTCTGTGGCGCACGCCCGTGGTGCGCCACAGAAAAAAAAAATTTAGTGGCGAGGATTCTGTGGCGCACCCAGCAATTTGGCGGGTGCGCCACAGAATCCCAATTTGGTGCGCCACTAATAAGGGTTTTCCTAGTAGTGTGCCTGTGTTCTGGTTCGGGTCCGTCCGGCCCTTGCGCCGTGTAGATGTTGCTCTGGTTCGGAAGGGGCCGTCGTGCGTACAGGTTGCAGCTCTGGAGCACCACGGCGGCGTTGCCGAACACGAAGTCGATGGTGCCGTAGATGTCACACTCCCGGAAGAACTGACGGAGGGAGTGCACGTACAGTGTGTCTTGATAACCCACGAAGCTGCAACGGTAGAAAGACGATAGGTCGGCACCAACGCGGAGCGCCACCGCCTGGTGCTTCGATGGGCCGGCGGAGTTCTCGATGGTCAGATCCCGGGCCATGACAAGAATTTGTTAGACATGTACACAGTTATCGCCTGTGAGTTTTTTTAGATTAGGTAACTACTATAAGTTGGCGTGGGTACTACTGATCGCACGGTTAATTAAGATTCGGTAACTAGGTTGGCGTGGGTACATTTGGGACAGTGAAGACATCTGGCCTGATCACGCAATTAATTTCGCTATCTTGAAGCCCGAGCTCACGAGTTGGGTCGGAAAACGCCATTGCCGACACAGGGAATACGTGCATGTACATCGCCACATGGAAGCATGCTGCCAATGCTACCCAAAATACTGTCCTAGGCAATATTGTATCTATACATCCAGGTGTTCCTGTTCAAAATATTAATAAAATAATAATACAATCCAGGGCTGGAGGCTTGGAGCTAGACAGTGGCGAGCACCTGCCCATCCACTGTATTCCTATATTCAAATACAGTGAGGATCAGTGGAAAACACAAGAGATCAGAGATGTCGTACGCACAGATCGATATGCTGTCCTCAGATCTGTATCAGAGCTCCCTCGATCTACCAAGTGGAACATTGCTCTACTTAACTCGCTTTACGGAATCTACATTGCTCTGCTTAACGACCAATTTGACGGAATGTAGCAAGTAACATTAGCAAAAGTTTAAGACCGGTAGGTGCGGGGCAATGGATGGCTTATTACCGACTGTGGCGGAGTGGAAGGTGGTGGAGCCGTCGACGACGTTGCGGCTGGCTTTGATCACCGTCTTACCCATGCCGTCGCCGATGAACACGAGGTTCTTGTGGTGCTTCGCCACCACCACGTTCTCCATGTACGTGCCGGCCTTGATGTATATCACGTACGTACTCTTCGAGTTGACTGGCGCCGCGGCGACCGCCGCCGACACCGTCGTGTAGGCCCCGCTCCCGTCCTTGGCCACCACCGCGTTCGCCGTTATGCCCGACGCTGGCGCCTGCATAAGCCGCCGGCCCCCGGGCTTCACCCACTGCGGGAACCCCTTCACCATCTGCCCGTAACCCAAGAACGGCTGCCGCTCTCGCTGCACGCCCTCCATCACCGCCGCCGATGTGGACGGCGAAGGCGAGGGCAGCTTCTTGGCCAGTGCGAGCGAGTTGCTGACCATTTGGGCGATGTGGCGGATGCCGGGCTCCACATGGCGGCGCATCTCGCCGCCCTTCTGGTACGAGAAGCCCTCGAGGCACGTCTGCTGGTTGGTTATGGCGGCGGAGATGATCGTCATGACGTGGTCCACGGTCAGGCGCCTGGTCGCAGAGGGCTGCCACTCCAGGTCAGAGATGGTGACCCGGAGGTCGTCCATGGTGGTGTCGAGAAGCTCCTTGCAGTCCGAGAGGGCCATGCGGTCGCGCGCGGTGAGGGACCTCTGCCGAAGGAAGGAGGAACAGTTGGCAGACATGGTGGTGACTTGGGTCTCCGTGCGGTTGCAGGTGGTGCCGATGACGACCGGGAGGGTCTTCTTGTGGAGGTCTGGAATGGTTGTGAGCGTGGACAGGCAGAGCTCCGGGTACAGCGTGCCACCGCAGTGCGCGGCCGCGGCGGCCTCCACAGAGGGATAGAAGGAGACATCGGACGAAGCAACTGTGGCCGCGGCGAGTGTGAGGATGAGGAGGACAAAGAGATGCATTGGTTTCTCGTATGAGGATGACATTGTTGGCTGCTATGTGACTATGTGAGGAATTGCTAGAATGTGACTATGTGAGACTGGAGTGGTGGACGTACTGGCTATATATTGCTATACTACGAGGAAGCCTGGAAGGGGAGAATCTTTTCTACCTGGGGCTACCACGTTGCGACTGAATTGATGACCGTCTTCCCCATGCTGTTGTGTTGGATGTTAGTAAGTGTTGGGTTATAAAACCGTCTTCCCCATGCTGTTGCAATGGCATTACATCGCTGTCGAGGGATCAACGTACGCGAGGCTCAATAAATCTATTCTGCATGCCTAGCTCATGGTTCAGATATTCATACAGCTATTCTGCAGTTCAAACTAGCATTTACAGAGTCCAAAATAAACGCGCAGTTCTGCAGTTCAATGGAGAAAACAGACGTCGTCAGACATCAGAGATTCAGAGCAGAACAGACAGCGCAGCAAGACAAAATAGGCACCAATTCCGTTCAGATCAGTTCAATCATATGGCACTTCTTACCATATACCAATATAAGCTTGTGCTATTGTTTATGAGATTAATTAGATGGCAAGGCAAAATAAACAAATAAACTTTATGAACTTTCTTTTCCCCTTTCCATTACATGCTCAGCGGAAATAACAAGATTCTGACAAGCATTTGGAAACCAAAATCAGAGCCTACATGAAGGTTACTACCAATCGACGCACAAATAAGACAAGAATAGCACCTCACAACCAAACATGGATTCAAGTAGGGGCACAAGTACGTGCAAGAGGTTTAGCCGCTTATCTAGGGCGTACAGTGGCCGCTGAACTCCTTAATCCTTAGTCTCTTGGGGCTCCTGTTGCTCCCCATCAATCTCGTCGTACACATTCAAACCATCTCCTCTGACTGCATCATCTTCACCCTCACCAACAACTCTGACTGAATCAACTGAGGATGGAGGGACCTTGGAGACGCAGCGGAGCCCCATGGCGGCGCGGTCGATCTGGCCGAGAGCCGGCGCAGCAGGAGCTGGACCGGGCGGCGGCGAGAGGAGTTGCGCGGGAAGCTGCGAGAGAGGGACGGCCTCGACCTGGAGGCGCGCGGCTGGGACGGCGGCGGCGTCGCGAGGAGAGAGAGCGGGGGTGCAGGAGGGAATCGGTGGGTTGATTTTCCATCTCCCAACACCGACTCTGCGGTTCGCGTCGCGTTGAATCTTCCGGATCTCCCGCAACTGGTCCTCTCGGCTGCGGCGGCCGTCCTCCGCGTCGACGGAGACCTTGTAGCGTCCGCGCCGACACTCCGCTTTCTCGCTGGGCCGCAGCGACATCGTCGCAGAACCTCGAAACCCTAGGGTGCTTGGCGAGTGGGAGGTGATGCGGTTCGGCTAAAGATGGGTGCGGAGGTGGGCGGTTATGGTTTTATAGGTGGAAGGCAAGGATGCAGTATGACGGTTGTTGAGTTGGGATGCACACGGTTTCGCAAGAAAGGGAAAAAATTGTACTGTAGTATTTCATTTGCTAGTTTGATGTTCGATGTGTACTGCCCATTTGTTCTCTCTTTTTATGACGGTTTGCATTGTACACTCGCTCTCCTCGATCTCTACTCCTATAATAGAGTACGTGCATATATATATGGACTTTATTTGACCAACTTTATTGAAAAAATATCTATTTCTACCATACTAAATGTATATCATATGCAAATATAATTCATGATTAATCCAAAGTATTAATTACTCGAGTTGTTGATTGTTTTTTTTAATAAATTTTGTCAAAATTTACACGGTTGGACTTAAAAAAATCTTATATGTACTACATTTTGTCAAGGATAGAGTACTAATTTAATTTTCGAAAATTATTTTCTACCAAATGTATGACTTAATTAATAATAAGAGTATATTAGATCAAGAATAACGAAAAATACAATTACTGCAAAGATCCCTTTTAAAACTAAAGGTTGTGTTGAAAATCTTGAAAGTCGTTGTTTCTAACTACATCTTCTGCATCTTGACACTTCTCGGTGAAAGAAACTGCATGGCATAACCCAAGATAAGTTGAACTAACCTCAAATCTTTGAACCCAAGTACCCAACTTGAGTGAGAATGTTTATTGAACTCGTTATGGCCAGTAGCACTATGTGGAGCCGCTAATTCATTGCAGTACTAGCCGAAAAAGTTCGCGAGTAAAAAAATAGTTTGTCTTCACTGCTCAAATAGGTCAAAGTTTCTCACAATAAATTGTAAGATGTAGAGTGGAAAATTTGTGGGAAAAAACGCATGGTCGCATCGGCCACGACCGGGATAGAGTTGTGAGAAATTTATTGGGTGTGACTTTGTCACCACCGTCTAAACTGTTCACAAACGATACACAAATCTATCAGATAAAAAGTACTACACTCTAGAAGTAAATCCGACGGTATCCTCATCTTATGGTACTCAACGTCCACGACAGACGAGAGGAAGTAGTAGAAGGTCCAGCTTTCCGGCGATATATAGTCGCTTAACTACCATGATTTAGGGAAATCTTAATGGGGCATACACATGTTCTCCTATTTTCTTTCTCAGTAATCATTGTAGTAAAATGGGTATACATAAAAATTAACGACTTTAGCAAGCATTCATATCAAATTTCAAAATTCAAACGATTTATCTCTCAAACTATTTTATTAATGATCCACTTTCGCGATTGAGTTTTTCTCAATTAAACCTCACTTGATGTCGTCTATATGCATTTTCTTGCCACCAATTATTAGATTATATACATGTTGGTTATCATTTGAACAAATATATAGTGTAGCAACCGATCTTATACAATAAGCATTGTCACACTGCCATGTTAGTTTGTATATAGGTTAGAAAAGTGTTATAGAAGCCATTGATGATCCAACGATTGTTTGCTTGCTTGGAGATAGATCCAGAGCAGCATCCTCCCCCCCCCCCCCCCCCCTCCGCGTCGCTCCGGAGACAACTAGGGGGCAAAAATCCTAGACGCCTCGCGAGCCCCCTTCTCGACCTTGCCCTGCCGCCACCAGAGGATGCCGGCGGGCAAAGCCCTCACCCGCGGCCGGCGGCGGTGGGGCTCTAGTTTTTGCTTTCCCTTTCGAGCCGTGTCTGTGGAGGAGCGTGATGGCGCGGCGAGCTTGGTGATGTTGTGCGCACAGTAGTGAGCGGCGGAGCGGAGTCCGCCCGCCGGGGCTGTGTGTGGCGCCCCGACCCGACTGCTATACAGTGATGCTGTGTGTCACCGGTTAAGCGATACAACCGGAGGTTACGGGTTTACCAATCCCTGGCCAAAACCTTTGGCAGGCGTTGCTCGGAATTGATCATCGGCAACGCAACACCCCGATTGATGCCTTAACACAGGCACAACTATTAATGCATAATAGAGAGATCAAGACTTGTGGAACAACTGGCACATCACAGACTCTACGACACAAATCATTATAGTTCAACTCTTATAATAGAGAAAGATCGCAAATTACAACCAGAGGTCACAGACCCAACATTACAACATGCGAAAGCGAATTAAGTTGCTCTAAACAACAAGATCCAAATTATGGCCTAAGAGGCTGAAAGGATCGTATGACACCTAGAGGGGGGGGGGGTGAATAGGTGCTACTTCAATTTTAGTACTTTTTCAAATTAGGCTTGACACAAAAGGTAAATTCTCTAGATATGCAACTACGGTGAATTTACCTATATGACAAGCGAGCAACTAAACAAGATACACAAAGTAAAGACTATAAATAAGGATAGAAGTAACCGAAAGTGAAAGCACGTGGAGACACGGATGTAATCCCGAGTTCCTCCTTTTTAGGGGAGTACGTCTCGTTGGAGAGGTGTGAGCTACCACAAAGGTCAAAACTCAACCGCCACAAAGGCGGGTGCACCTTCTTCTCCGATGAACCGCACCACAAAGGTTTGGTTCACCTTCCACTATCGGAATCCTTCAAGGCGGAATCCGGAGCCCTTACAGCAACGATCCGGGGCACAACCCACAAGAGGATTGGGGGCTCCCGAACAGCTACAAATCTGTCACAAAGACAATCAAGTGAGTACAATATGAGGCTAGGTTTTCCTAATGGAAATCCTAGCAAAGGGTCCCTCAAGTGAATGAGGGGGAAATGAAGAACGGCTTGGTGAAGATGTAGATCCGGGGCTTCTCCTTCAATCCTCCAAGTATCAACGAGTGTGGGTGGAGGGATTGGGAGATCTATCAAATCTTGAGCTTGCAATCAATGGTGCTCTTCAAGTGTTCAGGCTAGGGAGCCGGAGGTAGGTGGAGGGGAATAAATACCCCTCCCAGAAATCTGGCCGTTGAAGCTGTAAACAGCCCGCAGCGGTAGTGCCGGGCCTCACCCAGTAGTACCGACTGACAGGGAAAAGACAGCCACTCGAAGGACTGGTCAACGCCTCCTCCAGCGCGCATCGGTAGTACCGGACCGCCTGGTCCGGTAGTGCTCCCCACCCGGTAGTACCGCGCTACTACCGGGGCTACTACCGGATTAAATTCAAGCGAGTCCAGAGAGCATTTGGAGATCCGGTACTGGGCTCGATACTGGGCCCGGTAGTTCCGCACGGCAGAACACCCGGTAGTACCGGGGTGAACCCGGTAGTACCGGCTGACGCAATGAAGACAACATTTCTTCCTTTTCTTGAGACAAAACCTGTGCACTATCAATTGATACAATCCTGCACACTTTTAGCACACACATTAGACATCTAAGTGTGTTGTCAACAAACATCAAAACACTTTGGGGAAGGATATGCCCTTTCAGAGGCCTACAAATAAACATTCAAGCGCCAGCTGTTCCGAGATGTCCCAAGCTGCCACCTGGGAACCCCAGACTACTCGTCGACGTCCACAAAGACCCACCTTCGAGGTCGGTGAAGTCCTCCTCTGAAACAAAACAAACGACGTTGAGTTTGACGAACTCGCAAGATTAATTATAGAGCTTTAGCTCGATGAGGCTTTCAAAGTTTTATGGCTGTTTTGCATAAAGCTGATTTTATTTATAAAAAAATAACTCCATGGCATCGAGTATTCAGAGTATTTTCAAAAGGGGTAAGAAGTAACTCTTTTCTTTGATCACCTTTCTCATCATCACCCACCATCATCACTGTACCTGTGCTACAAAGGCACCTCCCCGAATCACCCTCGAGGAAGCTCACCTTGCATTCTTGAGTAGTACCTTTAGTACTCAGTTTTTAACCATTCCGTTCAAGTTATTCTATGGTCTTATCGTCCTTTTCCAAGTTGTCCGTAACCGTGGACACGGCTTTTCGAAAAGATTTAACCCTGCAGGGATGCATTGTGTTTACCTTCGGTACCGCCTGGCTCATTGCCTACGCTTAGCTCTCTTCCGGGGAGAGCCGGCTGAGTGGGAACGGTTACAACATTTACCTTGCTTGGGACTAACCCAGGATCATCAGTGGCGGTAGGACAGGTTCCGTGCCTCCAACACCCTGTCCCGCGGCCACTTATTTTCCTGACACCACCATCCTCATCTCAGTCTTGGCCACCATCCCAACGCACGCGCAAATGGAAGCCCGAACTAGAGGACCATCGGCTAGCCCTTCACAAGTTAGTCGGTCGACGAGGGCTCCATATACCCCACCGAATGGAAGCGCGCTCATTCTTGGTTCAAGAGGTAAAGAACTCGCACCTAGGCGGCGAGAGTGAGACAAAACACCACCATACCAAAGTGGCCTCTCATCCCTCCTTTAAGCATTTTATTACCTGTCACCACAATTTCCACCATCATCCGAACAATTCAACACCTGTTTCCAACATGGGATATCCATCGGACGAATAAACACTTAACTAAGCATGGCTAAGCAACATCATAGCATAGTTAAGTATCTCAGGCCAACATTACAATCCTATGGATAATAGGAGGGGAAACAGGTAGTGGCATCGGAAACTTAATGCAACTATATGATACTCTAATCCAATAAAATTGACATTTGGAACCGCATGCAATATTATAGTGGAGAAAATAATTGCGGAAATATAGGATAAGATATGCTCAGAGGGGGGATTACGCTTGCCTTGCTCAACGTGCTGGTAGTACGGATCGTCGGGGTATTGCGGTGTAACCCCGGCTGCTTGATCTATCGAAGCATAGCAACGAAAGAACAATCAATCACCACATGTGCTTTAACAAATGCAATGCGCGAACACATGATGGCATGACAATTTAATGTACCGGACTTATTAATAGCTATTTAGCAATTTAAATGGGGTGCAAGAATAATTACTTCAACCGGATAGCAAAACACCCCATATTTATCTTAATGATTCTAATACTATTAAAAGTACAGTATTGTAATTGTGATCAATTATGCATGATGATGATGATTCTGGATAACTCACGTTTCTCTGAACATTTTGATATATCGAACACAATTTTCTGATGATCCAAAAACAAGTTATTACATTTTTAATTCTCTCTTTTAAATATGAGCTTTTAATTAAATTAATTTCAACAACAAAACATTTATTCCCAACTCGAGAGAGGGAGGTGGAACAGGAAATTCATCGGAGTTCGATGTCCCTAATGGCGCGAGGGAGGAGCGGGGAGGCATGCGCGAAAAGGGAGAACGAGAAAAAGAAACCGCGAGAAAAAAACAGTGAAACCGGCCTCCAGCCCGGTCTGGGCCGGTTTCCAGGCCGGCCGTGTCACAGAGCCCACCGGCCTCCAGCCCGGTTTGGGCCGGCAGACAGACCGGCTATGGGCCCGAGGGAACCGGTCTGCAGCCCGATCCAGGCCGTCTTCGCGGCCGGACGGCGCGCTACGGCGAGGGAAGCACAGCGACGGTGGCTACGGCGAGGTGAGAGCAAGGGGGAGGGCATGGAGAGGTCCAACGGGACGGCGAGCTCACCCTCAAGGTGGACGGAGAGGTCGGAGACGGCGGAGGGAGGTCGACGGCGACAAAATCGGGCGCGGCGGCGCTCGGACGGCAGCGAGGAAGAAGAGGATCGCGGCGTCGATCCTCGGCGTCCCAGTTCGATTCCTCGGACGGAGAAGGAGCAGGCGACGCGGCGGAGTGGATGGTGCTCGTCGATTCGCTCGGGGAATCTTCAAACGGCGGCGATGAGCACGGCGGCCATGGCGTCTATGTAGCGCTCGTGGGGGAGAGAGATGGGGAACGGGAGCAGAGGAGCAGGCCGGTGAGGGTGCAGGGTGGCCTCGTGGTCGTGGTGCTTGTCCTCCTGCAGGTGGAGGCGGAGAGGAGGGGCCCGGCGTCGAGCTGGTGCGGCGGGAGCGGAGCTCCTCGGTCGCTACAGAGGAAGGAGATGACCTCTTTGCAAAGAAGCCCTTGGCAGTTTCTTTTCCATCACCGTTTGGTCCTTTTCTTCCTTTTCTTTTATTTTCAGTAGGTTTTAGAGATTTAATTGAGGCCTCTAAACTATCTGAAAAATTATGAGAAAATTTAGGTAGCCTCCCACATCAAGCCGAAGCTCCCCTAATTTTTCCAGATTATTTGAAACTCATTTGGTAGGAAAATAAATTAGGAATTGCCACAGGCAATTTTGAGTTTCTCTCCATTTATTTTATTTTACAAATCAAATAGTTTGCAAATTATCTTTGGAGCCTTTGGAACTTCCTGGACAAATATACGATGTCAAAGTATTTTGTTTTGCAAGTTTGAGTGCCTTCATTGTTTTGAGATTTTGGTGAGACAAGTTTGGCATTTTGTTTTAAATGGTGCCAAACCAATTTGTGGGTTGTTTATCAAATTAAAAATTGGATGCCATGATGCAATGAAACACAAAAGCGAAAATTTTACTCAGGCTTTTAGGTTCTCAAACTTTGGGCTGTTACACTGTGGCCGGTAAAGGAGATCGGGGTGCGCGCATCTCCGACGAGGCGTGGCCATCGGATGGAGCTTGGGCGTCGGAGCGACAGCTCCGGGATGGAGGCGTGGCAGCCCTACATTCCCTAGTTACTCCGGCCTTGTGGGTGATGAGAGTGGATATCACCACTCCCGTAGGGGAGCGAGAGCGATCGAGCGGTGTCCTATTTTCGGTGCAGCTAGCCTTGGCAATGCATTTGTCCTTACTCCTTAGCCACCGAGTGGCGCCTGCGGTGGCCATTCCCGCCATCATCGTCGAGAAACGTTGTTGTTAGTACCTTGAGGCGTGTGTTCATGGTCGTCGATCCTCCTCCACTTCACAGTTGATGACACTCTGCTGCACCCCTGGCGCTAGGGAAATTAGCAAGAGTTATGTCCACAGTTTGGACCTCTGGAACGGAGCCTGACTGTGGGGAAGTTGGGCTGTGCGCTGAGGATCGATTGACCTTTGGTACAACCACTTAACGGTGGGCATAAAACCCGATACCGATTCCTGAACCCAAAAAAACCTGAACCCGGACCCGTATAACCTGTACCCGAAAAAGCCCGAGCACTTGATCGGGTGGCAGTTCCGGAAACCCGAAATTAGTTCAGGTAATTCGGGTTTACAGTCACGTTACCCGAACAGCCCGATTAACTGAAGTTAGTAAAATGGACCATCCCAAACCGTCGCATCCAGGCTCCCGTCGACTCCGCCGCCACACACCACTACGGCGCCCTCACCTCGTACATCAGCGCATCGTCCACCATGGCGACCTCCCTTCATCCCGCCGCCACCTCCTTCATATCCTGTTGTCCGGCGACGGCGTCCCTCCTATTACCGCGCGGCCGCCGCTGGAGACGTGGAATGGGAGCGCAAGCACCAAGCAAGGAGCAGCGCTGAAGCACTGCGCCGGCCGCCGGCCACCTCCCTTCTACCCCATCGTACTGAAGCAGGAGCAGTACTGAAGCGCTGTGCTGGCCGCCGTTGGCTCGTATTTCTCCGTGCGTTGACACTCCGAGACGTGCTAATTCGGGCCATTCGGGATTACCCGACCACGAACCCGAAATTTCGGGCACCCGAATTTTCGGGTCTTCCTTTTTCTGGAAATTTTCGGGTGCTATTTCTGAAAACCCGAACGCCCACCCTTAATTAACCACTGGCTTGGCCGATCTTGAGCATATATACATGACAGACAAGCCCATACACATTCCTTCAAAAGAAAAGAAAAACAAGCCCATACAGATGCAAACCCGGCAGACACGGTAAGATGACCTGGCAAGCCCGCTGCCTACCACTCTACGAGCTTACTTTTTTTTTTCAAGAACACACAAATACAATTTCACAACCACGGCTGGCTTGGCTAGCTCATCTGATTCCATTATTTAGAAAGGCTTGCATATATAGATCAATTATTGCCGAGACAGAGCGGCAGATCTAGTACTGTGGGAGCATATACTATATGAACACGTACGTAGGCAGCACACTTAATAAATATCGCACACACACCGAAACACAACTTATTATTCATCGTCTCTCTCCCCAGAGATCGATCTCACCATCAACTCTCAGTTATCTCTCCTCCGGTATGTCTCCGGCCGGCCGGCCGTGGCTCCACCGTCGTCAATCCTACACCTGCTTGGGCGCGATGACGCCGAGGCGGACGGCGTTGACGTAGTCCCTGGGGCTGTGCGAGGCGAGGCCGGGGATGACGAGCCCAAACGCGCGGTAGAGCAGCGAGACGGGGCCCTCGCGGTAGTCCCTGCCGGCCTTGACCCAGAGGAATGCCCCCTTCACCAGGTCCCCCAGCGCGTTCCCGTACATGGACAGCAGGAACCGCGGGTCGAAGTAGTTCGGGTTCGGCGCGTCGCCGGCGAGCACCTTGCCGTCGTACCACCCGTCGTAGTACACGCACGTCCCCCCGTGCGCGTACTCGGCCAGAAGCGGGATGTCGAACGGCACCCGCGGCACGATGTCGTAGCGGTACACGATCCGGTAGTAGGACGCGGCCGCCGCCTTCTCCACCTCGGCGCGGAAGTACTTGACGAAGGTGTCGTCGCCGACGCGAGGCTGCCCGTAGGTCTGCACGGTGCCCAGCCTGGCGAGGATGTCCGTCTCCTTGTGCAGCGCGAGGATCGCCGGGAAGACGGTGGCCAGCGCGCCTCCGAGGCTGTGGCCAGTGACCACCAGCCGCGCCTCCGGGTGCCTCTTGAGCTGCTCGCGGATCACCTCGCGGAGCTTGTAGTAGGCGATGGCCTTGCCGATGGGGGCGGCGCCGTTGGGGGCGTCCTTGGGGAAGGCGCGGCTGGCGTCCTTGCCGTCCTCCTCCTGGAGGCCCAGGGCCTTGAGGAAGCCGGCGTGGACGTGGCCGAGGGGCCCCATGCCCAGCCACGACAGGTTCACGTCCGTCGACCAGTCCTGCATGTTGAACGGCTCCGTGCCGCGGAACGCCACCACCACCACGTTCGCGTCCTTGGCGCGGTCCGTGAACACGAACGCCTGCGTCGTCTCCTCCTTCAGGAACTCTGCATATTTCACGTGCAGATAACTGATTTCGTTAACTCCCTCTGGCTCATCGAAACAATTAGAGGTCGATTGATTTCGTGCTATAAGCTTGCTACTTACTGTTCCAGCCGTTGTAGAACCCCACGAAATTGAACTGCAAATCACGGCGCACACAAAAATTCAGTATTACTACATCTTAATATATGTAAAAATACTTCCACGTTGTGTGCCGTAGTAAACATATGCCAACATAGTTTTCTAGATACACACTTGTCTCCACGGATGGATTCATGCATGCATAGACATAGATGCATGCGAAAATGATTGCATGTGATCTACTTGTCCCAGTATTATAGGATCGATGTCCTACGGCTAGCTAGCTACGGTTCAGCAGGAACAGCACGTGTTGCTGTCCTATTATTCCCCAAAATAGTCCACTTGTACGCATTTCCTATCGATCATTTGATTCGTCCACTTGTATTTACTTGTCTCCACGTTTTTTAAATAATCCTTCAACGAGAATATGTGCAACTACGGTCTTTTTTATCTTGGTTGGATCATTTCCTTTTACGATGGATTTTTGTGTATGTAATTACTAATTACCTTCCAGACGTTGTTGACCACGTTCTCGACAAAGGCGGCGTTCTCGTAGGCGATCTTGGCCGCCATGGCGGTGATCTCGAGGACTTGGTACGTTCGCAGGACGAGGGGCGTTGCCGACGTCACGTACCCGCCGCTCTCCAGGTCAGCGATCTCGCCGGAGACCACGAAGTTGAGCACCTCCAGCTGCCGCATGTCGCCCGCGGACGTAGCCGGCGCCGCCGGCTTCAGCTCCGTCCGCCCGTCGATCATCCCGATCATCGTCCGGAAGTTGGCAGCATCCCGGCGCGGGATCACCAGCTTAACTGTGCACATATCACAGACACATGCCATGATTATCCATCCAGCCACATTCAATTCAGATTAGGTAGTGTTGCTTTATCATGCATGCGTGCTCCGTTTAATGACAAGTACGGCCCGGCTATCAATTCATGGTTGGTACAGGTGCCAAATTCTAGCAACGTTGTGTAGCAGCGAGCTGCTTCATTAACCAAACTGTACTAGATAATTAAAACAACAAGATGGCACCTATGTTCAATCACGCGATTTATGTGGTTTACATATCCATGTCGATAATACGTGTATATATTTCATGCGTTGATTAGGACATATAACTTGGAAAAAAAAGAACACTTGGACATCATGACAAATTAGAAGAGAGCAGGTGTGTGTGTTTTGCCTGCTCATACACACACTATTTTTTCTCTCGAAATAACGAGCTCTCCTCGTCGATTTTGCGTTATAGAAACCGCCAGCTTACAACCTTTATCCTAATAGATGAAGTTTTACACATTGACAGTTTCACACAAAATCCAAATGCAACTTTTAATACTAGTGAATATGTTAGAGTAAATGTTTAATTAAAACTGGGTTATTCACGATTTTATGTGTTATGAGGATTAGACATATATAACACATATGAACACTTTGTTAAACCAGCACCGGTGTAAGGAAAAAATTATAAAACTGAATAATTCTGGAAAATTATAATAACCATAAGTAAGGAAAAAATTAGATCACACGCCGACACATGCACGTTAAAAGACCAAAAAAAGGAAAATGAATTACAATTTAAATACAAAAAAATTATGTGTGGAAGAAAGATTCAGGACACACATGGTTAAAATCAACGGTATAGCCTAAAATAACATAAGGATGAACTACAATGTTGTTAGATTAACACTAAACACACACAGAAGAAATTATAAAACTGAATAATTCTGGAAAATACACACAGAGCGAGAGAGAGAGAGAGAGAGAGAGAGAGAGAGAGAGAGAGAGAGAGAGAGAGAGAGAGAGAGAGAGAGAGAGATCATTCAATTAAACGTTCTGTATGTCATCCTTAGAGACAAACTTACCTCGTGCAGACCAGGCATCGCCTTGCATTACATCGTTCCATGCATTACAGACATTCTTAGCTTGTTGGTCACTTCGTTCCATTACTCATTTACTTACACATAGTTAGACATTTGTATATATATAGTTACATTTCGTGCCCCCCTGGACCAGATTAATTAATTTATGTTATGCCAAATGTTAGTAAAATCTCTCCAACATCAACTTAGGTTCGTGCATATGCACATCTTCATCTCAGTTTGTGTAGGCCCTCATTTGCAGTTGAGATCATTAGTAGCGTAATTAAGATCAAGATGCTTATAGTATATATATGTGCATGCATGTATTCGTGGATACGTACATCTGACGATGTTCCATAGGAGGCCGAACAGGCCCCCGTTCATCGCGATGAGGTTGAGGAATAACTCGACGAAGATGCCGAGCCACTTGGCCGGCGTGTTGATGGCGGCGAGGGCCTTCTGGATGATCTCAGTGAGCTTGACGAAGATGTCGCCGGGGGTGATGCCGATGTCGCGGGCCGTCTGGTCGCCGACGTCGACGAAGGAGTAGCTGGTGATGGGCCGCCGCAGCATCAGTATCGACAGGATGTCGATGAACCGCACCCTCTCCGACCGAATGATCAGCTTCTCCTCCCCCATCTTGGGTCGGCCAGCAGCAGCCTTTCCGGCCGGCGCCATGTTCGCCGGCTGCTTCTTCCTAGCTAGCTTAGCTTAGCTTAGCTCAGTAGCTACGTGGTGCGTGTGTGGCAAAGTGGTCGATCGATCAGCTCAAGGCACACTGATACACCATGGAGAAGGGTGCCTTTTATAGGGCTTTGGAGGGGGACAGACGGGACCGGGCCGGGCTGGGCTTTGGTGTTGAATGATTGAATGGCTAGGTGTAGATGGCAGCTAGGGTTTTTACCAGTTAGTCGGTAGAGTCGCCGAGCCGGTGCATGCATGCTAGCTCGCGCGCTAGCTAGTCGCAGCAGAACGTGCAGCACGAGGCTGACTGGCTGTGCTCTGTCAGCTGTGGCTCGATCCATCCCCGCCGGCCACGTGTTTCTACCAGTTGTCGGGACAGTGTGTTTTTACTAACTCTAGTTGGTGGCAGCAGTGTATGTCGCATGCATGTAAACCGTTAAACCGGACACCGACGGAGTGGATTTAACCTAGCAAACAGGCGAGACTGAAGGAAGATTCTACTACGTACCAAGCAAAGCGGGGCCAAGGAAGTGAACTATCTGTCTGCCGAAAAGTCGTTTACGCAGCTTCAATCCCGACCCGTCGGTTTTCATGGCCGACGGCCAGGATTTCGGTCAAAATTCTGTTCGTCGGGCCGTGGAAACCATGCAGTATGTACAATGCACCTAACTGTCATTAGTAGAAAACGGGGCAACAGTCTCGGTTTCAGAAGGCCTTTAGTCCCGGTTGTGCAACCGGGACTGCTAAATCGGGACTAAAGGTCCCCACCCGTTAGTCCTGGTTGCCCAGGAACCGGGACTAAAGGCCCCCCATGTGGGCGGAGCTGTGCGCGGGCAGGTGGAGAACCTTTAGTCGACCTTTACCAACCCACTTAGGCACACACTTAAACTAGTTATACACTTAATCTCAGGTCAAAGTACTTACTCTGGTCAAACTTTCCATTCGGTCACCCATCCTGAAATTGCTCTACCCCGAGACCACGCTTAACTTTTGAGTTCCTTCTAAATTAGCTTCAAATGAGAAGTTAGAACTTACTGATAATAGTATCATATCAATCATATTCACCACTGAGTCATGATGTAACACTTTTTATTGTTTAAATTTTCAAACTTTGTTTGAATAAATACAATGATTATGTAATAGTATATTTTGAATAAATAACAATAAAATGAATTTTACTTTATTTTTTCCTTTTTTACATTTAATATGGAAGAATTCATATCTTTAAATCCGTAAATCAAAATTTGACAAATAAAATGTCTAAGTCGATTAGAAAAATGAGAAAAATTCAAATATGCTATCCATATCATCTTTTGCATCACAGAAACATCGACAGTTAGAAATTTGACCTCTTTCGATGAATAGTCATGTTGGCCATTTTGATCGTTTAAAAAAAAATCAAATAAAGTGAAAAAACCCTTTAAAAAAAGGTATCCTTTAGCATGGTTGTGTTATGTTAGGACATAGGAACATCCAAAACCATGATCCACCCAACTCTTGCAAAGATTCTCTCTGTTTCGCCCAAAGTGGGAATTTTCAGCTATAAGTCCACCAACTTACTAGAGAGAAAGTGAAGCCCGGGAAGCCGGTCACACACCGGAGTAGGATCTTGGATATGTATGATGGCTACGTGTTGGTGAACCCCAAGAGGAAGGTTATGATGTAGACAGCAGAAGTTTTCCCTTGAGAAATCTACCCAAGGTTATCAATCCAGTAGGACTTGACGATCTATCGGCAGGTTGTTGATGTTGACTCCCCCTGGCGCTAGGGAGCTTGCACCAACGTGGAATCTGCACAGACACAAACCAGAACTTTGCCCAACACGAAACAGAGAGATTGTCAATCTCTCCGGTCTTGCAGAAACAAAGAGTTAAACGTATGGTGTGGAAAACAGCAGGAAACAGATGATTGCAGCAGGTTGTGTAAACAGTATGAGGAAATTGGACCAGGGTCCACAGTTCACTAGTGGTGTCTCTCTCAGAACAGATAACTAGCATGTTGGGTAAACAAATTATAGCTGGGCAATTGACAAATAGAGAGGGCTTAACAATGCAATACATGCCAAGATGTCTACTATGAAATCTAGTTGGGCATTACAACAAAGTACATAGACCGTTATTCCAACATCATCTATGACTAAATAATCCACCTTCAAGGCAGCATCCGCATCCTATTCAGTATTAAGTTGCTAACAACAGATTATTGCATGAAGTAAAGTGTGTAATGTAATCAATACAAGTGCCCTTGGACACTGCACCAATGTTTTATCCCTAGTAGCAACAGCACATCTACCATCTTAGACCTTTCTGTCACTGATCCAGATATCTAGAGACTGAACCCACTATCGAGCATAAATACCCCTCTTGGAGTCACAAGCATCTACTTGGCCAAAACATCTACTAGCAACGGAGAGCATGCAAGATCAAGAGCACATAGATAAACAACTTGAATAAACATGGTATCAATATTCATGGATCCCAGCAAACACAACATCTAGCATTACAATAAGATGATCTTGATCATGTTAGGCAGCTCACAAGATCTAAACATGGAGGCACAAGGTAGAGAGACAACCATCTAGCTACTGCTATGGACCCGTAGTCCAGGGGTGGACTACTCACGCATCACTCCGGAGGCAGGCATGGTGATGTAGAGCCCTCCGGTGATGATCTCCCCTCCGGCAGGGTGCCGGGAAGAGCTTCAGAACTCATCCGATCTGAGATTGACGATGACGGCCGCGACGGAACTTTTCGTGGAATATGATCGACCGTCATAGGGTTTTCGCGTCGCGGAGAATATATAGGCGAAGAGGCGGCGACGGTGGCCGAGGGGGGCCACCACGCCATAGGGGGGCGGGCCCACCCTGGCCGCGCCCAAGTGTGGCGTGGCCCCCTGGTGGGTCTGCTCCGACTCCCCTTTGGACTCCGTGATCTCCTCGTGATATTATTGACGATGTCTTTTGTTTCGTCCAATTCCGAGAATATTTCCTTAATAGATTTTCTGAAACCAAAAACAGCAGAAAACAGGGAACTGGCACTGTGCATCTTGTTAATAGGTTAGTCCCAGAAAATGCATAAAAATGATATAAAGTGTAACCAAAACATGTAGCAATTGATATAATAACAGCATGGAACATCAAAAATTATAGATACGTTTGAGACGTATCAATGTACAACACCAACACACTTATATATATATGGTATGGAACCAGATAGGTTTTGGTGGGGTTTCCGATGATCCGGAGCCCCGCTTCGGTGAAAGCCTAGACCCGTTGTAAAAAAGTCAAACTTTCCCATATACCCCTTGAACGGAGTCGAAAGGGGTAGGCCAGTGGATTTTTTTGCTTGGTTGTGTTAGGTTAGGACATAGGAACATCCAAAACCAAGATCCACCCAACTCTTGCAAAGATTCCCTCTGTTTCACCCGAAGTGGGAATTTTCAGTTATAAGTCCACCAACTTACTAGAGAGAAATTGAAGCTGGTGAAGCCGGTCACACACTGGAGTAGTATTTTGGACATGTACAACACCCAACACACTTATATACATATGGTATGGAACCAGATAGCTTTTGGTGGGGTTTTCGACGCTCCGGAGCCCCGCTTCGGTGAAAGTCTAGACCCGTTGGGAAAAAGTCAAACTTTCCCATATACCCCTTGAACAGAGTCGAAAGGGGGTAAGCCAGTGGACTTTTTTGCTTGGTTGTGTTACGTTAGGACATATGAACATCTAAAACCAAGATCCACCCAACTCTTGCAAAGATTCCCTCCGTTTCGCCCGAAGTGGGAATTTTCAGCTATAAGTCCACCAACTTTCTAGAGAGAAAGTGAAGCCCGTGAAGCCGGTCACACACCGGAGTAGGATCTTGGATATGTACAACACCCAACACACTTATATATATATGGTATGTAACCAGATAGGTTTTGGTGGGGTTTCCGATGATCCGGAGCCCCGCTTCGGTGAAAGACTAGACCCGTTGGTAAAAAGTCAAAGTTCCCCATATACCCCTTTGAACAGAGTCGAAAGGAGGTAGGCCAGTGGAATTTTTTTGCTTGGTTGTGTTAGGTTAGGACATAGGAACATCCAAAACCAAGATCCACCCAACTCTTGCAAAGATTCCCTCTGTTTCACCCGAAGTGGGAATTTTCAGCTATAAGTCCACAACTTACTAGAGAGAAATTGAAGCTGGTAAATCCGGTAACACACCGGAGTAGTATCTTGGACATGTACAACACCCAACACACTTATTTACATATGATATGGAACCAGCTAGGTTTTGGTGGGGTTTTCGATGCTCCGGAGCCCCGCTTCGGTGAAAGCCTAGACCCGTTGGAAAAAAGTCAAAGTTCCCGTATACCCCTTTGAACGGAGTCGAAAGGGGGTAGGACAGTGGCCTTTTTTGCTTGGTTGTGTTAGGTCAGGACATATGAACATCCAAAACCAAGATCCACCCAACTTTTGTAAAGATTCCACCGTTTCGCCCGAAGTGGGAATTTTCAGCTATAAGTCCACCAACTTACTAGAGAGAAAGTGAAGCCGGTCACACACCGGAGTAGGATCTTGGACATGTACAACACCCAACACACAATATATATATATGGTATGGAACCAGATAGGTTTTGGTGGGGTTTCCGATGATCCGGAGCCCCGCTTCGGTGAAAGTCTAGACCCGTTGGCAAAAAGTCAAAGTTCTCGTATACCTCTTTGAACGGAGTCGAAAGGGGTAGGCCAGTGGACTTTTTTGCTTGGTTGTGTTAGGTTAGGACATAGGAACATCCAAAACCAAGATCCACCCAACTCTTGTAAAGATTCCCTCTGTTTCACCCGAAGTGGGAATTTTCAGCTATAAGTCCACCAACTTGCTAGAGAGAAAGTGAAGCCGGTAAATCCGGTCACACACCGGAGTATCACAAGAATATCGATAGTTTAAAAAAAATCTGACCTCTTCTATAAGAGTCATGGTGGCCATTTTAACCGCTTTTTGAAAACAATCAAATAAAGTAAGCAAAACCTCTAAAAAAGATATGGTGCAAAATGGCACCCATATAATTTCACAAAGAGTAATCCACATTTTATGAATAATCCTCAAGTATTAGGAATTTTCTTGATTTCTACCTAATTTCGCCTAGTTAAATGAGTTTATGCTGATTTTTCAAAAGTAATTTCTTATATTTAAATGAGTTCTTGTGATGCAAAATATGATATAATTGTTAAATTTGGATTCATCTTGTTTTCTAATTGATTTAGACATTTTATTTGTTAAGTTTCGATTTGCGGATTTGAAGATATGAATTATTCCATGTTAAATGAAAAATAGAAAAAAATAAAGGTATGCCGACGACTTTAGTCCGGGTTGGTGTCTCCAACCGGGACTAAAGGAACGGTCAACCAACCGGGACTAAAGGGTCTCGCGGTGGGGCCCCCCAGTGCGGCCGCCTGCCGCAACCCTTTAGTCGGGACTAAAGGCCCCGCACGAACCGGGACTGCTTCCGGCCGGCCTTCTCGCCTCTGGAACCGGGACTAATGCCCTCATTAGTCCCGATTCCTGTCCAACCGGGACAAATAGGCCAATCCGAAGCCCCTGTTTCTACTAGTGTGTATGTGTAAAAAAAAACAGTAGAACAGTTATAACATATATTGGCAACTCTCAATAAAACTGGGCATGCTTAATAATTGTCTATAAACTTGCAATGTATGTACGGTTGCTTCACATTATCAGAAACTTAATAGTGTGAAATGTGATCTATCTTCGGGTATTTTTCGAAAGAGATTGCAATTTCTCATATAAACTAAGTCATCTCTCTATGTTTGTATGCAATTGACTGTTATATGTATGTCCTCACAATTAAACATAGGAAATTCAAATATGATGTTTACTTCTTCCCAAGGGGACTCTCGCTTGCCTATATGACATTGCAAAAAATATTAACCCAAAGTGATCCCATGTGTTTCTTGTTATTAATGATGGGGTCACATCAGCTTCCTCCACCCACTTTCATCAATGGATTAAGAGAAGCAAAGTGGTCCTCTGACAAGATATATAGTAAACATACATACATGTATGAGGTGTTCACATTTCACACGCCCTGTTTCATCTTGTTTTGTGTTTTATCTAGCCCTGTATTGTATGGATCGACCACCTCCAGTCATCCCATAGTTTGTTGTATTGTTAAACACTTAAAAACTCATTTGCCAATGTACTTCTCCATACTTTAAAATTCATATGGCATACATTTTAATCACAATGCCTAGATTTTTCTTCGAAATTAACTCTTTTTAGAAGAAAGGGTGACTCCTCGATTTCATTAACGAAACCAGCATCCGCAAGATTGTCTTGGAAATCAACTACTTTCACATCATTATAATTTCTTTGATATTAGAGTATATATTATACATTGCGTAGCCAAGCTAATATGGGGTTGACTAGATCTAATAGATTTCTAACCCGAAGCTATCATAGTCAAAGTTGTGCTTCTAAGACTATGAATCTGCACTACTGGAATCAGGTTCTTTGTCGTGTATACAAAATACATGGCAAAGAAAGAAAAGCTTTCGGCAACGGGTTTGTCGAGTATTACACTCGGCAAAGAACACTGGGCAGAAAACCGGCCGGAAAATAGTAGTTTGCCGAATGAACCGTTTGCCGTCAAATTTCCGCGAGCATTTGGTAAAAAATAGGTGATGGCGGCCGCCCGATCAGATCGGACATCAAATCTATGCCGAGTGTGAACAACAAACATCGGCAAAGCCAAGAGCACGAGATGACGCGTGTCCCGAGTTTTCCTCGGCATAGCTGTTTGTCGAGTGCCGGCTGTTCGCTTGGCATTGTTTTGCGCGAGTGCCGGCCTTGGCAAACATTTTCCGGACGATGCCTTCCAGGCTGTGACGTGTCACCTTTTTGCCGAGTGCCTCCATAACAAGCTTGGCAAACTACTTTACCGAATCAATATTTACATCTCAGCTTTTACATGAAAATAATTGCATTGCATTTGTTGTGCTAACTAAATGAGTCTTTCAAAAGAATATCAATGGCGTTTTTCTTAATCCATGTTGTTGTACAAATTAAGTAGATCGACACTAGTGGAAAACGGGGCACTAGTCCCGGTTCCAGAGGGCCCCAAACCAGGACTAGAGGCCCCCCCTCTAGTCCCGGTTGTCCACGAACCGGACAAGAGGCCCTCCCACGTGGCAAGGAGGAGGCGGGGCTGGAGACCTTTAGTCCCGGTTCGTAACACGAACTGGGACTAAAGGTAGGCCCTTTTTTTCTTTTCGATTTTTTTCAGTGTTTAGGGTTTAGGAGGGGTTTCGGATGGTTTCCATCGAACGGGGATCACATCGTGGGGATCAAGTTGATGCATATATACATAACACATACAATTACATGAAGATCACGTTGATGCATATATAACACATACAAATTAACTAGTACATGAAGATCACGTTTTCGTATAAGTACTTAATTACATGGAGATCACTATTACATGGAGGCATACTATTTTACTTCATAGTGGTACTCTCCGAATTTAGGTATGACCTCCGCAAGGAAAAATCCCGCCAATTTCTCCGCAATTGCTTTGAAGCGGTCCTCTATTGGAACGCGTTCCGCTTTCTTGCCAACTTTAAAAGAATGAGATCAAAATAAATAGATGAGTTGTGTGTATATATATCAAATCATAATAAAACAATTATGAATGAAA